>JAXQQM020085020.1:0-263267 GCA_034641835.2 Pinus albicaulis
AACCCAAAAAATTAGCATCCAAACTAATTTGTAACGTCCGTAGAAAACATCGTTTCGTCGCACTATACTGTTTTTTCCAACTCTCCATAAAATATGAAAACATGTATGAGCGAATATCTAGACTCCTTGATCCTCTGACTAAATCGATATCGTCGCCATTTTCTCTGTTTGCACTATTGGGGAGGGTGGACGTCTGGACTCTTCTAATTAAATCAGAATCTTCTCGATTTTCTCATGAATGGCCCACAAAACAGGTGTGTCGGTGAAATCTATGTGCAATTTTAACGCCCACTTAAACTATATGTATATATTATCCGTTCAGCTGAAATCTATGTGGAATATAAGGCCCACTCAAACTATACACTATATATTGTTCGTTCAGATGCATTATTCATGACATACATAAATATGAATAGATACATAAATACAAGGTTTCAGAATCTTCTCGATTTTCTCAATGTTTCGGAATCTTACCGATTTTCTCATGATGGGCCCACAAGTAAGGTGTGTTGTTGAAATCTAAGTGCAATATGAGACCCACTCAACCCATATGCATTATCTATTCACATGAGATACATAAATACAGTACGTTTTTGGGTTTATCCTACTAGAGGATTTTTGAACTCAAGATGGTTATTTAAGTTCACGGGTTCCTTTTTTTCTTTTTTCAAGTCAATAATTGGCATTTATATCATTATTAAGCACTTTATTTAATAATAATAAAAATTCTTAAAAGTGTATGTGAGTCTATATAGAGTTGAAATATGGAGGTGGATAGTAGTTAATAGTTTGATGTATTTTTTATTATTATGGTGGTTTAAAGAAAGTGATAAATCAAATAGATATTAGAAGTAGAAGTAGAAGTCTTTTATTAGTGGTGGTTTAAGGTTTACTATTAGTTCTAGGAACCATTCCAAATATAGTAGAAGTTGATGTTTTCTGCTAAATGGAAGTGTTTTTTGATGATGCTATAAAGATGACCAAAAAATGTTGAAATGGTGCTTTCAAGATGTCCAGAAATTGTTCTCTAGCAGAAATAATACGTCTTCTACCAATTGATAGTTTAAGAAAGATCAAATCAAATCTTATGCAAGAATGTGTCTAGCACAGTGGTTTCTTATTTATCTAGAATGTGCGTTTCACTGAGGGAGGTAGTAAAAGGCTAGGTGACTTATCCTTAGGAAGTACTAATGCATTGTGCGAGGGAGAATACCTTAGAAAAGTCTTAGTGCACAAGTATGGGAGGAAATATACGTCAATGAGGCTCATGAATAAGTTGAGCTTCAATGAGGGTCATGAAATATTGAAGCTTTCATAACTTGCACTGAGCAAGTCTAGGACCAAGAAGAGCTATGCAAATGGATAAGTGTGGGACCAACAGGGTAGGAGAAATAAAATCATTCTAACATGACCGAAACATGGATCACACAGATAAATTCAATCAATACAAGCCAATGGAATGCACACGACTCATGAACATCAATCACACTTTGAAACGACAGCCAAGCGACACCTATTTCTAAGTGTGATAGTTGAAACAACACATCATGACACTTAGAACACAAGTTATGACGGAAAGGATCATTTTGACCCAAAGGTGCACTAAGTTGTAGGAATGTGTATAGCATATATTCCAATGATATGTAGGACCATGTAATGCAGAAGCGTGTGCCATAACTAATTTTGGTGATATGCAAAGGTGTGACACATGCAAGAGTGAAAACAACAAAAATGACACCTTCAACAGGAGGAAAATATTAAGATGACACTTGCAAAATGCAAATGGCCTTGAAAGCAACACATGTTAGAGAGAATATCACATGAAAATGACAGTTATAAAAGTGAAATAAAGTTAAAATAATAGTCGCAAAAGTGAAAGAAACACTTGTGAAAGCGATGGTGCACAAAATCAACAGTTGAGAAAACTCACCAAAATAAAAGTACAAGTGCAACCAAAGTGAGGGAAACTGTAAATGAAATTGCACATTGACTATCGACATGGGCTAAACATTGCATTTGCACCATCTTGATCAATAGTGCTATACTTGTTTGAGCTTGCATAAAGGAAGTGAGTTTATGAATTCAACCACGACTATGCATGTGTGCGAAAGTGACTTGGCAGTCAAAATTTGAGAAGAAGGCTCGAACGCTTTACAAAACATCAATATACCATGAAGTATTCATAGAGCGAAAAATTATGAGATCCTAAGTAGGCTCCAAAATTAAAGTGTGGGAAAATTTTTGGAGGGTGTTGATCACAGTGTCAAGAGGACTATAAGCTCCAACTTGATTGCTTGTGGCTTGTCCCAGACTCCAAGCATAGAAATTTTAATTTTTCCTTCGAGATTTTTAATAAAGGACATGAGGGTGGGCTTTGATCCACTCTTGTGCGCATGGATCACAAGACCATATAACATAATCTCTCTAGGTGTAACCGTACACTTGACTACTACCTCAAAGTGCCCCCATGACTTGAAGAAAAACCCTCATGTGAACTAAACCTTGTCCAATGGGGAAAAACTCCTCACTTTCCACCATTATATCCAACCTCTTTGGTCCTATAAATTAAAGGACTGCAAGTTGTGATGTGATTCACATAAGTGTGCAAAAATCACAAGTTCATTCAATATAATTTCTCTGAGTGCAACCAAGCATTCAACCACTACCCCATCGTGCCTCCATGGCTTTAAGTTAGGCCCTCAAGATAATTGAACCATGCATAATACTAAAGAACTCCTAGCTTTCAATCATAAATCCAATCTTTGATATTAAAAATCATTTTGTCTTATAAGACAATATATTATTATTTTATTTTATTTTTTCTTGAATATAAATATTTTTTTAATATATATATATATATATATATATATATATATATATTTCAAATAAAACAATTATCAAAATTCAAACATAAATGAATATTAATTATATATATATTAAAATGACAATTTTGTGCTCCACCATTTTCGATTACCACATTACATTCATAGAAACATAAATAATTTGTTAAAAAATATAATCTAAACATGTGTAAGCTAATTGTTCTATTTCCTTTTTGTTATATAAGTTAATTGTTCGTATTTTTTTTTGTTATACATACATGTATACTATTTCCATTTATTATTTTCAGTTATTTCCAAATTTTTTGGAGTTATTTTCATTGTTAAATTTCATATAGACAAATAAATAAACATAAGTATTTTTCATATCTCGATTAATTTACAAATATCCATCCTTCCAGGTTAATATGTAGAAAACAATGTAACGCGTAGTAGTTTGAGTGTTTGCAGAAAGCATTGTCTTTTTGTTCATTCACCGATAAAAGGGGTCATTTTGTACTTTGAAAATGAAACAGTTCATATAATTCTGGTAAATAATGTATATCCAAGTAGGTATAAAACATTATATTTTATATTATATTTTTATGTTGTTTAATTATTTATAAAACAATATTAAAAAAAACTTTTTATTTTAAATTTTGCAAATATTTTGAATTTTTATTATAAATTTTAGAAATATTATGGATATTTTGACTTCACTCGTATTTATCAAATTTCCAAAATCAAATCAAGTTAAACTTTTCACTTATCTTTATCTAATTTCCAAAATTTGCAAATCAAGTGAAACTTTTCACTCAGATTTATAAAATTTCCAAAATCTGCAAATCAAGTTAAACTTAGATAATTGGGAAAAAAAAATCAGTTAGCAATCAATGCACTGCATCTATTTTCTTGCAGGATTGGAGTTTAGGAAGCTTGTTTTATATATTAAAAAGTATTTAAAATGCCACATTCATTATAGATTCATAAGATTCCCTCTTAGATTGGTAAGATTTCAGGGTTCGATTTTAATCAAAATTTAGATAGTAATGTAAATTTTTTTTTTTCTTAATTGAAATTATTGGTAATTTTTAAAGTTAAATGGTCATTATTACATTAAATATAGTTATAATTTATTTTATTTTTAATTTTAAAGTTAAATGGATGTTATTACATTAAATATAGTTATTTTAGAAAATTATTATATATTTTTAAATATTTAATTTTATGTTAAGTAAATAAATAATTTACCAAATCACTTAATTTAAAATCTAATCAACTTTATATTAATTAAACAAATTATTAACCAAATCATTTAATTTAAAATCCAATTGATTTGTCACGATCATCAGGGTGATTGTATATGATGGTTCGTTACCAGGACAGCATTAGGAAAACACTTACCTAAAGTTAAAATTCTTTGATGATTGTTATGCAGATGATTAACATTAAAATAAAGACAAGCAAGTCATTAAAGATCAGCTGGGAATTCACAGTATCTGGAAATTGGTTGGCACAGGTTCATAAACATGAACATCAATGGATGATAAGCATAATGATTTATTAAAGCTCAAAATCTATGCAACATGATCAGAAAAAGAAAGTGTTGTAGCCGCTACAACACCACCCAAAATTTTGGGGATATTTAAAATTTCGGGTTCCCCCTCTGCTCGCCTAGGCATTAAAGTCTTTCGCCTGACCTGCAGTCAACGACATCCCGCCGACCTATCCCCAAACCCTCACGAGTTGTCTCATCACCATGACTTGATGATGTCGCTGCAATCACGCCATATGTGGGAGGGATCATCTAGCGTACGCTCAAACATTCTTACCGTAGTCGCACCATGTGTAATGAGATTGCCATGCATACGTCTGAATGGAAACCTTTTGTGTATTGACGAGTAAAAGCCCTCCTGCTGTAGGTCATTAAGCATGCTTTTTGAATACTTCCCTTAAGCTTGTTAGTTTCATGTGTTTTATCTGTGGTCATCATTATTGAAGAGTAATTATGATGTTGTAATATTCCACGCAGGTTGACCCCACGGGTGACAAACTCCTCAGTCATGTCACGACATCAAGGGAAATAAAATTGGGCTCAACGACGAGGTCAAAGTTGCGGAACAGGGGAGGAGCAGGAGAAAACGATCAGTACTGTTAAAAGGGGGATAGTGTGATACATGTTGATCAGAGAGAACCTTATATGTCACTGATGCAAAAAATCTTTCTTCACCAGTGCGCACCAGATGCTTAAAAGCGCTCCGTTTGGAAATGTCTAGATCCTGCACCATACCATCTAAATGTCGATGGGCGCACGCAAAGGGACATATTTCACCACCCTGACCAGTCTAGCCCAAAGTATAGCCCGGTGAACAAAGTGGACTCAGAAGACTCACATTGAACAACGATCTCAGTCAAGGTGTTTTCGTGTCGAGCAGCGGTGCGAAAACACACATGGTGGTGCTGGCAAGCCAACGACAGAGTTTCGAATATCAACCACACCTTTGAGAAACAATATCTATTGAACCCGAGCTACAAGGTGGGCGCAAATGTATGAACCAAGGCTATGGTTTGAAGTATGATGTGATTAAACCAAGGCAAAGAAATCATATGGTTTCAAAACCATAGGAAATCGTGGAGAAAACTATGTGCAAGCATTATAAGTGGGCGCACATTCATGGACTAAGGTGATGTTGTATATTCAAGCTTAGGCGCAATCACATGTGATCTCAAAACCATATAAGACCATCGAAAGGAACATTACAGTTAGGATCAAATACCTTTATGCCTAAGTCGTATGTTAGAATGTTTGAGGCATATATATATATGGTGGTCAACGTTACAACTAAAATGTGGGTCAAGATTATATGAAAATGCATTATGATTCGACGTGGCCATTCCTATGGCCGAGTTTTATTCTTTGAAAATAGATATATAAGGTTTGGTCGAAATTTGTGTTTTAACATGGAGCAAGCATCGTAACAAACCCATAGTAACGTGTTGTAATTACTGTGGTGTGTTACCCATGGGCGAAAAGGTCGAAGGTAGTTTTTCTGCCTATGGTAAGTATTTAGGAGCAGATATATATATATGTTTTCAATGGTCCAACGACATTGCATGGAGTCAAACGTACCATATTTACGTTGCATGGAGCGGTCAACCTTACGTTTGAAACCCAACGCAAAACTACATGCACACATTGCATGGGGATAAATGTTCGATGGCAGGTTTGTTTGAGTGAAAATATATACGTATGCTGCAGTCCAACTTTATAATCAAGGCTCAAATGTTCGATAACGTATATTATATAGCGGTCCAACCTCACGATAAAAGGTGGAACGACGCTGCATGGACACGTTGGTCGACTCTACGTTGAAGATCGTGGGAGCAGAACTATGAGAAACCGTTGCAAGTGGGCGCGCATTCATGGGCCAAGGTTGCATTGCAAATTTACACCAAGGCACAAACCCATATACTTTCAAAACCATAGTGTATGTTGAGGTTTCAACGTTGGAATGGATATATGGGAGCGAAACATCATAAATAACCCACCACGACATTGTGACATTTATGGTTAAAACAGGGCAGGGTTGACGGTCAAACAACTTACGTTGGAACATACGTTTTCAAAACCATGTGAGGTGGCAAGCAGAACCATATAAAGCATTGCATGGAGCCACACGTTCGATGCCAGGTGTTCAATCTATAATAAACATGCGTAGCATATACATATAGCGGCCAGATTTTGTGAAGCCCAACATCGTAATAAATATATGATAACATGCGAGCATGGCGCCGGTGAAGACTAGAATTATGATGAAAGTTAAAGCGGAGATAATGATGGTCAAAATTTACGTTCGACATTTCATCCTGCTGCAGCGCAGTCACAGCACGCATAAGGCAGTCCATGACATATTGTCTAGGCTCTCCACTGCGTGTGAAAGGATGCGTTTTGATCCAGTTAAAACAACAGCAGTGTTTGCCATTACCCAGCGTACAGTTAGCTGTGACGGCGTGGAAAATGGCATGCGATTCCATCCTGAATACATGCACACAGATTCACCTGTATTGGTTTTGTCATTTGCAGTAGGATACAGATCCGCTAGGGAAGAGTGAAACGTCCCATCGAACCAACGCAGGAATGGATGTGGAGTATTGTTTCCAGAGCGACAAATACCTCCATTACAGTAGATGTTATATTACAGGATAAAAGCTCCGTTTTAAAAATTACATCAAAGTTGCTGACTCGAGGAGGCCTGGCGTTCGGTGTTAAAATCATTATGCTCCTATCCCAGCCTGTTCGATGTTTTCTGAGCCTGCCATGTCGTCCAGCACAACCTCCATGACCTGTAAGTCTGAAATACCTTTAACTGCATCTCCAAGGCGCCCGTGAAGTTACGAATACAACCCATGTATGCTGAAGGTCAGCGCTGGGCTACATGCAGAGTGGGAACAGTCACACGTAATTTGCAGACCTTACCAGCAGCCCAAGGAATTATTTCTGATGAAGGCGTTCCCTCAAAGTGAATTTCTGTGCGTGGCTAATCTCTGCAAGTTATGGCTACGCTTGGGTTCTCTGTAGTCTCATCCCAAGAGTATCATGAGCGCGTCTCAAGAATTGGAAAATGTATCGTTAGTACATATCATAATGGATGTCACGGAGGACATAAGGAGCATGTTGCCCAGGTCGACACTTCCCATCAATTGAGTTTGCATGTCGAACTCAGTCTACAACCATACTAATATGCATCTGCAGTAGTTGGAGAGGCACAGGGAGGGCCTACACCATTCACTCTGATGATATAGTGACACAGCGCCTGCCCATACAGGGGTCCAACTAATTTTACCGTGAAAAAGTTATTGTATTGTTTTTGTTGATTCCCTAACATGTGTCTAAATATATACATATGGCTGATTTAAATTCGCTTATCTGCAGGTTATATGAGAAGATGCTAGAGCAGCTATGTCTACTCAAATAGAAAAACTGCTAGTGGACTCCGGAGGATGCAGATTTGGGTCTCAGATCAAACTCAAAACTACGTGTTATGTAGATGCTCAGTATCTTACTCGAAGCAGAAACCATTCTGCTCACTTATCATCACTTGCAAAGTCCCTTAGTGCGGAAATGACATCACCAGCAAATAACAGCTGTTGTTTCATGACGAGGGCTAAGGCTAGCTTCAGAGAACAAGGTCATGAGACCTTTGAAAGAAAAGGCAAAAGAACTCAATGATCCGCCCAAGGTCGCAGGTCGCATATCTTCGATTTTCCGCCTTTTGCGACCCTGCAACCCAGCGACCTAGTCGCAAGGTCGCAAGGTCGCCTCTCTTTGGATTTTCCGCCTTTTGTGATCCCGTGACCCAGCGACCTAGTCGCAAGGTCGCAAGGTCGCATCTCTTTGGTTTTCCGCCTTTTGCGACCCCGCGACCCAGCGACCTAGTCACAAGGTCGCAAGGTCGCATCTCTTCGATTTTTTCGCCTTTTGCGACCCCGTGACCCCGCGACTTAGTCGCAAGGTTGCAAGGTCGCATGTGCAGCTGTTTTCACGATCCGAAACCCCGCGACCAGCGACCTAGTCGCAAGGTCGCAAGGTCGCATGTGCGGCTGTTTTCACGATCCGCGACCCCGCGACCCAGCGACCTAGTCGCAAGGTCGCATGTGCGGCTGTTTTCACGATCCGCGACCCCGCGACCCAGCGACCTAGTCGCAAGGTCGCATCTTGGCCATTCTCTTACAACCTGCGACCCTGCGACCCAGGCAGGTCGTAGATCGCAACAACACCTCAGGTCGCAGGTCGCAACAACAGCTCAGGTCGCAGGTCGCAGAAAAGACTAGGTCGCAAGGCAGCCCAACGGTCAGGAAGATGAAGAGTCAGGGAAGCCCAAAGGGCAGGTTTTGTATTATAAATACTCCTTCGGGAGCTTGTAAAAACATCTTTTATTCGAGACTCGAGTTGAATATATTGTATTACCAGAGGATTAAACTTCAAAACATGAATACAAGCATTTTGAAAAACTCCCTATGGATATGATGTGTTTTGCTGTGAGAACACTGTGTGTATTCCTTGTATAGTTTCAAAACATCCTATGATTAATGAAACTGCACTCTTAATGGCATCATTTATGCATCATGGCTATCTGTGCTTGTGTTAATGATGTTCAGTTTTCATCGCTTTCCTAATGGATGTTAATATCTTTGTCTATTAGCATTTCGTGTTATCTTTTAGGAAGTAAAGGGGGATCTCGCCATAAAGAACTATTTCTTTGTGGTCAGATACCTTACAAGCATAACCCCAAAGATGTGTTGCTAACAACACCTCCTTAGGCGTATATTTTTTATTTATTGTCTCGCTACGCATAGTGTTATATACGTGTTTAATGCATCAATCATATGTCTTGTATCAGTTGATTAGGTGTGTATCCACTGTTTTATAGAGTTTAAACGAGACCCAAAGCAAAGGAGAAATCAGTGGTAGCCGGACCCACACCCCGGACGAAATCCCTATTCCAAACGGTTCAAGGTCTAATTGGGACCTTTTACCGGGGAGATCCCCTGCTATTGGCTGGACAGATTTTCCCATCAACAGAAAGCAAACTGATAATCGAGATCTTGTACAAAGTACCCAGTTAACCGCCCAGGATACTGGAAATAAAATAATTATTATTAGAGAAACCTGCCAGAATTTTTTTATAACTAAAATACAGAGATATATTCGCCAATATTCACCAATATGAAGGCTATGGGTCATATATACAAATATTTATTTTTACATCTAATCTAATAGATAATATGCAGTAAGAAATCTACCAATCGCCGGTCGCCGACTCACGGAGGTCCGGGCGGGCCGGGTGGAGGCGGTTCAGGCGGGCCGGGCGGAGGTGGATGAGGATGAGGATGAGTATGCGGGTGCGGATGGTGCCCATGCGGAGGGCCGTCGGGGCTGGGCGGAAGCGGAGGCGGAGGCGGGCTGGGAGGAGGAGGGCCGCCCGACATTATTAATATGCTTCTCACCCCCTCACTCGTTCACTAACCACAAAGCACCGCTGGTTCTGCTGTTGTTATTCCACCGCCCCAACTTCTGCTCCTCTAAGTTCGTCTGCTTCAGCTTAGGAATAGAAAATTGGAAATATGAGTGTATGTCATTGTCGCCTCTTCTATAGGAGTATAAATAAGGGTTTTGCCAGGATGTTCAGATATTTGCGTGTCCCGTTGGACGATCGTTTGACTGGTAGGTTTATTTTAGGTTTCATTACTCTTTTTCTATATTTTAGTTTTGGGTTAGCAGTTTGAATGGTTTGGAGCATATTTTGTTATTTTACCCAATCTGTTTCAATTTCAAAATATATGTTTGCTTTTCTGGGATAAGACACCATCATTAAGGTAAATTTCACTTGAATAAGTGGATAGATCTCACTTAGGATAGGTTCCACACGACCTTGCACCCTGTTTCAATTTCAAAGGATATGTTTGTGCGATGGGATAAAGCACAATTTTTAGGATAAAATTCCCTTAAATAAGTAGATAAATCTTACTAAGATAGATTTACACAACTTTGTTAAATTATAGTTGATATAGTTTTGAGGATAAAGTACAATTTCTAAGATAAATCGAACAAGTAGATAAATCTTACTAAGATAGATTCACACAATCTTGCTAAATTATAGTTTATATAGTCTTGTTGTCATAATGATTTATGATATTGGATATATTCTTCTTGTCATAATAACAAATGGGAGTCTATAGCCCCAAGGGATAGCTCACTTGGTTCAGTTACCGTTGTTAAGTATCTTACCAATTGGGAGTTCAATGGTCAAATATCCTCGACGCCCTTAGGGGACGCCCTTAGACCTGACATCTGCTCAGATTATTACCCGTGGTGGATGTAGTAGATGTACTGCAAAAAGGGAGGCGTGAAAAGGGAGGCCTGGCCAGATTATTACCCGTAGTGGATATAGTAGATGGCAAAAAGGGAGGCTTGACTAGATTATTACTCGTGGTGGATGTAGTAGATGTACTGCAAAAAGGGAGGCTTGACCAGATAGATAAGCTGACATCAGCTAGATTATTACCCGTGGTGGAGGTAGTGGATGTAGATGTACTACAAAAAGGGAGGCCTGACCAGATAGATAAGGTAGTGGATGTAGATATAAGCCGACATCAACTAGATTATTACTCGTGGTGGAGGTAGTGGATGTAGATGTACTGCAAAAAGGGAGGCCTGACCAGATAGATAAGCCGACATTAGCTAGATTATTACCCATGTGGAGGTAGTGGATGTACTGCCTGACCAGATCAGATTATTGCTCATGGAGGAAGTGGATGTACTGCAAAAAGGGAGGGCTCACCAGATAGATAAGCCTATAAGCCAACATCTCCTCACATTATTACTCATGGATGTAGTGCAAAAAGGGAGTCCTGACTGGATAGACAAATCAGCATCTGCCCATATTATTACCCGTTGATGTAGTGCAAAAAGGAGTCCTCACTAGATCAAATTATTACCCATGGATGTAGTGCAAAAAGAAAAGCCTGATCAGATAGATAAACCAAAATCTAAGTAGATTATTACCCGTGGATGTAGTGCAAAAAGTAAGACCTAACCATATCATATTATTACAGGTAGATGCAGTTTTAAAATGAAGGCCTAACCGTATCAAATTATTACCTATGGATTTAGTGCAAAAATGGAGACTAGATAAAAAAGTAGTGCAAAAAGGGTGACCTGACCAAAGCCAAAATTATTACCATGAGTGAATGTAGTGCAAAAAGGACAATCTGACCAGATCAAATTATTACCTGTAAAAAAAAAGAAAAAAAGGAAGAGATTCTGAATTTTTGATGGATGTTTTAAGGGGGTTGAAACATGAAGTTAGGAGGTGGGAGAGGAAGAAGAAATTACTCATGAAGGCACATTTTCTGATATACGCAAGGGAGACAACAAGGTTGATAAAGGAGCTTAAATCACCTCATCCAAGGGAGGGTATCTGAAAAATATTGAAGGAAGTGGAACTCGAAAAAAGGAAAATTCTCTTATTAAAAGAACAAATGTGGAGGATGAAAAGTAGGGCGGTGTGGTTATCCGAGGGTGATAGGAATACAAATTTTTTCCATGCGTTTGAAAAAGGGAGAAGGGATATTAATTCAATATGGCAGATTGAGGAGGAATGTACTTATTTATCTTCCTCGGAAGACATAAGGCAAGGGGATGTCAGACATTTCAAGAAATTTTTTGATGAAGGAGAACCAGGAGACTATGGAGAGCAGTTATGGGCTTTAGCGGACTACCCTATAATGTTTGACGACAGGGACCAGACATACTTTTACAGACCGAACAGAAAATTGGAGATTCTCGAGGTTCTAAAATCTTTCTTAGTGGACAAGATTCCGGGGCCAGATGGTTGGACCCCAGACTTCTTCTTACACTTCTCTGATTTGTTTATTGATAATATTATGGAGATGGTTGAAGAAGTGAGAAAGGTTGGGAAGGTTGAGGGGCCCTTAACTCCACCTTCTTGGTATTGATCCCGAAGAAGGATACCAATATCAGTCTGTAACACATTATATAAGACAGTCTCGAAGACGATAGCAGATCGATTAAAAGGCGTATTATCAAGACACATCTCTCCACAGAAAGGGGGGTTTTTAAAGAAAAGACACATCCATGATGCTGTGGCCACCACTCAGGAAATTATACATTCTATACACACTCAAAAGATGCAGGCTATGGTAATGAAAATTGATCTCATTAAGGCCTACGACAGAGTTGATTGGAGTTTTCTGAGGCTGATCCTATATAAGATAGGACTAGATCGGGCCTCTGTTAACTGGATAATGGGTTGTGTAACTAACACTTATTTAGCTGTCATTATTAATGGAATGGCTACAATTTTTTTCAAGCTTGGGTCAGGTTTGAGACAGGGGTGTGCTCTTTCCCCTCTACTTTTCATTCTGGTTTTGGATTCACCAAGCTTAAAAATTAATAAGGCAGTGAATATGGATCGATTTAAGGGGATTAAGCTCTCACATAGTCGAGAGATTAGCCACAACTTTTTTGTGGATGATATTCTGTTTTTTGGGATGTTGTCAAAAGCGGCCTGGCAAGTCGCTCATGGGATCCTCATCAGATTTGGACAGGTCTCAGGTATGGAGGCCAACTATGGGAAATCGTGCATTTACCACAATGAGGAGGGGAGTTTAATTACCAAATAAATTGCATACATGTTTAAATTTAGTACTACACAGTTAAATAAGGGCTTCAAATATCTCGTCTTTCATTTAAAGCCCAACAATTATTTGATTAAGGACTGGGACTGGATGCTTGAGAAGGTAGAAAGGAAAATTAGGGGATGGAATTCTAAGTGGCTGAGTAGTGGAGGTAGGTTCATTATAGTGCAAGCAGTTATTTAGAACATTATGGTATACTGGGCACACATCTTTACCATTCCGAAAAAGTTCCTACAAAACATCAAAAAGATTATCATGAATTCAATTTGGAATGGAAAAGAGGATAGAGGTAAAATTCACTTGGCAAGATGGGACCTTATTATGAAGCCAAGATCATGCGGAGGATGGGGACTCAAAGATTTGGGCCTCTTTGGAAGGGCCCTCATTATGAAATCAATGTGGAGAGGGATGAGATCTAATGGAATCTGGAATGAAATTCGAGTGTACAAATATCCGGAGCTGGCAGACCTGGAAAGATTATATCTGATAGGGTGGAATTATAAAAAATGGGGCTCAACTATTATAAATGGTTTTAAGAACTGTTGGACCACATTTCATTCTTTTCTTGGATGGAAATTTGGAAATGGGGGTAGAATTCCGATTGGAAATACAAGACTTAGTGATGCAGCTGAATTGGGGAGGTACAGTCATAGACTTGGGAGTTACATTAATGGCAAAGGCTATTTTATTTAATACAGATTATCAAGATGTTTGAAAATGATATCCCTATTTGTAAGACGGTTGATGATCTCTGACTGCCCTACCTTCTCAAAGGGGAATGGGACAGTTATATCGAGGATCTAAGGAGTCATGGCTTAACTGTGAAAAGTGCAGGAGATAAAGTGGATTGGTATGGGCCTAAAAAGGACGGCATGCTGTTGGTGGAGGATATTTATAAGAAATTAACTACGCGATATTTCCTGGATCATGAACAGGCAGATTACAAGAGTATTTGGGAAAACTCCTCCCCACTCAAAATGCGTCTTTTCTTATAGCTAGTATTGAGGAACAAGAACTTAACTTGGGTGAACCTGAAAAGGAGAGGTTTTGTTGGTCCGGGAATCTGTAGCCTATGTTCGGAGGAAGACGAAGATAATATTCACTTGTTCTATCAGTGTAAATATTCTTGTCATGTTTTAAATTTGATCTGTGTTTTCTTTAAGCTGCAGGTACATTATCCAAAGAACACTAAAGAGTTCATTGCTTGGTGGAAAGTGAAAAGCATAAAGCACAATGATATCCCAACGTTATTCCATTGGGCAGTTTGGGGCGAAAGAAATAAAATTATTTTCAATGAGGTGAGAGGTAGTCCAATGGGGACAACTACAACTATCCTATAGTATTGGGAGAGTCTAAGAGCTGCTAATACTCATCCAAATGACCTTTCCAAGAGGTTGAGACCAGTTGAGATTATCTATCTAGCGGGGTTTTTCGACGGGGCTTTATAGCAGTCCAAATGTGGCTGTGGGGCTTGGTTGGTGCTCTCGCCATATTGTCACTACAAGATATACTAGCATGGAGGTGCTGGGACAAACATGAGAGCAGAAGTATTAGCGATGTGGGGCTTACTCTGGTTTGCATCACAGCTTTGCATTGAAGATATAAGGGTTTACGGAGACTTAAAGGTGCTCATTGACCATCTAAATGGAGTAAACAAGCTGTCTCCAGAACATCTAATAAACTGGCTAGATCGCATTGAAAGCATAAGGAAATCCTTCATTTCGATACATTTTACCCATATCTTCGGGGAAAAGAACTCCCAGGCTAACAGGCTCTCCAAACAGGGTTTCATTGGATTTTTTCGCTGTATGTTCTATGAAATAACTTCTACAGATGGGGAAATAGCAAAAGGTTGGGTCCAATCTTCATAGTCATTGTCTTCTCACTGCTTGTATTTTTCTAGTCGGATAGGACAGTTTTGCCGAAGTCTCAGATAAGTTGTTTGTGGATGCCATATTAGTAATTCTGCTTTGTTTATTTCTGAGGGACCGAATTGACTGTTATGAATCATCATCTTCTAACAGATAATAAGGGAGCTATTTCTACTGCAACATAGAACAGTACTACATATTTGAGGGCGTATGTATGGTTACTGTGTTTTTTGTTTATGCTGGTGAACTGGAGAAGTTTTAAATCCTTTAGAAGTGAACAAAGGACGCATTCAAAAGTTGATGATTTATTGAGATGTAATGACATTTTGGTCAGATTGAAACGTTGTGCTGGTAAGATTTTTAGCTACTCTTTTGTATGTTTTACAAACAATTGATTGAACTGAAACATGATATAATCCAGGGTTTTTCTTCTTTAAAAAAAAAAAAACCTGCATCTGCCGAAATTATTACGAGTTAATGTAATTAAAAAAATAATCCTAGCCGAAATGTGGCCAATCACTTACCAATTCACCGTACTCATTTCCCCACCCAACGATGTGTAATTGGTCATCGATCACTATCTCTTTCTTCCTTCCGCAGAAGTTAACAAACCGATTTTTTCCACAGTAAAATTTGGCAAGTTTGAAAAAGATATGAATAGGTAAGAGGTATGATCATGCTTGCAAAATTTGTATACAGTGGAATAGTATTCTTGTGAATTTTGTCAATCGGAGACGTTGAATAGTAGAGATCTGTCGAGGTTCCATCACCCTTTTCCCAAAAAATATCCACGCAGCCCTTTGCAATTGGTCATGGATCACCTATTTCATTATTTTTGTTGCAACAACTTAAGAATCCAGACAAATTCCTCTCAGTAAGTAAAATGGAAACGTGTCTCACAGAACATCTAAACTTCTTAATCGACTAAAGTGACGTGAAAACCTGCCTGTGTCGGCGTCTTGGCAATTAAAAATCTTGTGATTAATTGAGTATCTTCTCGAACTTCTTAGGTTTGGCCCAACGCTGACGTCCATTCGGGATAGGATTTCACTTTCGCTGCGGTTCGCCTCATTTAATATAGATATGCGATGAGGCCTGGTGTTATAAAACGTATCCGACTTTATTTGCAGGTCGGACAAAACAAGCAGAAAACTAGTGTTTTATTCAAAACTTCACGTCTCTTTGAATCTAAACTCTCGAAAGTCGGTGTACTTTGCTCAAAGGTGGCAAGATTTATTGTAACTTAAGTCTTTGGTGAAAATAACTTAAAAATAAAATAAAATTAAGCTATATTGTAATTAGCATACATCCATTTTAAATTTATTTATAGTGTTTAAATTGTTGAAAAAATAGGGATATAGAACACAAATATTTCACACACACGAAATACACATGAGCTGGTTTCTTTTATTAATCAAAAGAACTTCAATTTCACTGAATACAATGAACCCGTATTTACTTGAACCGTGACTTGCACACACTTACATAACTAGACTTGACCATCACTCACTTAACTCACTTTCTAACTCAATTACCAAATTCATCTCACACAACTCAACTTACTCAAGACTTACTTAATTGATTGTCTAACTTTACATACTAGAATTAATTAACTATTTTAACAAAAATCTATGAAGGTATATTGCATTTTCTCTTCAACTATAATAGATACTCTATTTAATATATTTATATAGTTGATATAATATATTATAAATACACTAAAAGTGTTCTCTTTATAAAAGTGTTTTTTGGTTTTGTTAGTTCTTTTGGCTTATAATATTAATAATCCTTTAGGATATTGATAAAAAATATATATTTCTTATAAATAATAATAAAATACTATTATTATGTTATATTTGTATTTTAGTATTATTGCTCTGTAAGAATTAGGACTATTGGTAAGTCCATTTGCAGGAGACATCGAGACCACTTTGGCGCACAATTTTCTAGCCTTCCTGAATCCAGAGAGGGATCTCTCTATGAATGGGTTCAAAAGATGTGATCTTTAATAGCTGAAATTGTGATATTAGGCTAGTTATGAAGAGAGTGGGTTTTGTTTTGTTTGTTTTGGTTGGTCGAAGACATGATGAAGGTGAAGGAAGTTTCAAAATGAAGGGTGAAGGTGTCTGCAGGTGAAGGAATGATTTGGCTAACAGAAAAGAAAATACATTTTTAACCCATTGGGCTATGGAGTCATAGGAGGATTTTAATTGGACAGCAAGGTTCAAACAGGATCCATGGGGCAAGTCACTTATGTCAAAGGATCTCTTAAGGCGATTTTATGGAATGAAACAGATAGGAAATGAAGAACAAACAAAATAAAAAAATAAACAGTGAAACAACCTAAGATCAAGTAAGTTCTTTGAAATATCTTGCTTTCAGCATATTCAAATAAAAAACATAAAATTATTTTGAGATCAGGTTAGTGCCTTCAAACCGGCCTGCATTGAACTACTTTTAGTTAAAAAACATTAAAAAACAGTTGAAAAGCTTAAGATCAGGTAAGTGCCTTTAAACTACCCTGCTTTCAGCATATTCAAATAAGAAAAACATAAAAGTATTCTGAGATCAGGTTAGTGCCTTCAAACCGGCCTGCATTGAAGTACTTTTAGTTACAAAATATTAAAAAACAGTTGAAAATCTTAAGATCAGGAAAGTGCCTTTAAACTACCCTGCTTTCAGCATATTCAAATAAGAAAAAACATAAAAGTATTATGAGATCAGGTTAGTGCCTTCAAACCGGCCTGCATTGAAGTACTTTTAGTTAAAAAACATTAAAAAACAGTTGAAAAGCTTAAGATCAGGTAAGTGCCTTTGGCCTGCAGCACCAGCGTGTTGAAATAAGAAAACCACTGATAACAGTGAAAAAGAGAAATTTAGATCAGGCAAGTGCCTTTAAACCGACCTGCATTGATGTACTCTTCAAAGAGAACGTTCAAATGAAGAAAACATAGATAATAAAGCTTTCAGTAAGAGTAGGGTACTGTTGAAAGTAAATCCTAGCTCTATGTTTGCTGCTCTTTATCAGAGAAAGTGAACAGAGTGAAAACATAAAGAAAAATAACAATTGACAGTGAGGAACACATCACCATTGACATAAATCAAGATCCCATAAATCAGCAGCTTGTATTTGATGTTTCAAACCAGTTACAATCAGCAAGCCCGGTGGGTCTCTACAACTTCAAACTTCTCATATCAGCTTCTGTATCTTCAAGTGGAAAATAGGGCATCAGGAGCTTCAGAGACTATTACATGCGTTCAGATGTCTAGAGACTGACCTTTTGCTCATCTTCTACAGAAGTATTTATAGAAGAATGAGGAGGTAGGATCTGGTAAAAGATCTCCTGGGTCAATTAATACAGATGGATGACTCTTCGGCCTTTGAAGGGCTTGATGAAGTAATTAATAGATAATCTGTCTATATTAAATTGAGGTACATTTATGAATTGAGTTCGGTGGGAGCCTTTGTTAACTTTTGAGGCTCGGTGGCATGCTTGAAGTAACTCTGTTGCTACTTCCCAAGGTCTAATGATCAAAAAGATTAGCTTCCGGGCTTCTTTTAATCTTTAAAATAGTTTTGCCGACAATTAGAGATAAGATTCTTGAGTAATATTAATTTTTCGGCTGTCTTTGGGAAAAACACCTCTTGTTTGTAATAATGACTAAGCCTTCTTTAATTACCATGAGGCTGCAGTTGCCCTTTGGGATTTGGAGAGGTTTATTTACTTCAGTTCAGTGTTTTCGATCTTTTGTTCTGGTAAAAACTGATACTCTTTAACTGTGATTTAAAAACACAATGTCTTGTTGATGTGCAGGGCCACGCAGGGCCTTTATAGTATCAGCGCCCATGAAACATTGATAATCGTGGAACGAAACCCTTCTTTAGTCGTTTTCCCTTTGATAACCAAAGGCTGAAAGATCGGGGCCTTTGGCTTTCTTTCATTTGTAATATGGACAGAACCTTCAGAACCTGCAAAACAAACAAAATGTTATGAAATCCTACGAAAATAGGTTAAACTGCTTCAGAAGGCGGGGAAGGAGTGTAGCCGTTGGATCTGGACACGTGGACGGTCCAAATCTAATCGGGGGATTGCAATCGGTGGGAGGAGAAAGGAGTGCGATGAAAAAACTCCGATGTGATTGTGCAATTGGAAGGGTTGAAGCGATTAAGCGATGGCTGTCGATCTGAGGATCAGATCGACGGTGGGAAATGAATCGGGGGACTGGCCTATCGGAGGGACAAAAAAAACGCATGCGATTGAAAATTGCGATGCGATTGAAATCGCCGATGCGACAGAGCGTTGGCCATTTGATCCACTTTCGATCAACAACGAGGATGAGTTTTTAGAATGAAAGGCGAAAACCCTTATAATACACGAAAACCCAAAGTTTTTTAAACAAAGGTTTAATGGATCGGGGCGGAAATATAAATAAAAAGGATAGGCGCCCGACTGCGGGGCCGCTGGCTATATGAAATTCAAAGGGCCTGGGGCTTTATATAAAAAGGGCCTATCGAAATCGGAAGACCGGGCCTGGTCTTTTTAAATCTACACATTTGAAATCTTGCGATGCGATTCAGCGCCTGGGGTCTTTAACACATGGGCCCGGGGAAAGTCATATGAAACAAAGGCGAGGGGGGCGGAGTTTATATACAATACCCAATCGCATCGGAACTTTGATGCGGGTCTTTTCGATCAACCCATTTGAAACTTCCGATCGCGATTGCGCGATCGGTCTTTTTAATCTACCCATTTAAAATATTTCAACACGTGACTTGGGTTTTTAAGTTTAAAACTTTGGAAAAGTGGGTTTTAAGTTTTTACAAAGGAAAAGAATGATCGGGAATGAAAAATAGAAGGTATTAAGCGTCGGAGGCGGGCCCATAGGATATATATATAAAAAATGATGCGATCAGGAGTTTTTATAACACAAAGCATCAATCGCATCGGGGTTTTTTTGAGTTGGCAATATCCGCTCATCTGATTTATTCTTATGCGATAAGCGCCGATGGGACTAGCGCTTGGTTCCAGGGAAAGGGCATGTGGGGGAAGTGGTTAGGACTTAGCCCAAGGGGCTTAAGTCCATCAGAATAAAACTTTGTTTTTTACGAAATCTTCAGAGTTTTCAATGGTTTTTAGAGGTTTCGGTAAAGCTAAAGAATGGGTCTATGACTTTATAAAAGTGATTTTCATGAGGGGGAGAAAAGAAATCATTAAAACAAGGGGGTTTTTATGGAGAAAAAGGGGAGAAAATAAAGGTAAGTTTGGAAGAGGGGGAGAGGAAGAATGGTGGTTTTACAACAGTTTCTTCTCATGAAATTAGCAGAATTTTTGAGTTCTGGAGGGAATCAGTAGTGAAGACTTTTTACACATGAGCATGAGATCTTCCACAGGCTTCAAGAGATAACATTTTGGCCATGAAAGTGTTTCTTGAAGACTGAACAATGTTTTGGCCACCTTTTGATAGGACAAATTTTACAGGTGACCAACAAGTGAATACTTTGAATTATAACTATTAATGTATTGAAAAAATTTAATAATATTTTATTATTATATATTTTTAGTATCATATATATATATATATATATATATATATATATATATATTATGCATATAGTTAATATTATTAATATTTTATAAGTAGATATATAAAATATATCTGTAAAATATATAAATATATAATGACTATTTTGGTAAAATACATGCGGTGGGTGGTGGATATAGGCTTATCAACTTATATCAATCACATTGGTGAATGTGGTTGTAAATCTATTTAATATACGCTTATTGGCATATATCAATCACATTAGTAAATATGATTGTGCTAGTATAAATAAGTGTTCTCTCTTCTCTCTATGAGTTTTTTGATTTTTAGGCCGGTTTTTTATTTGCAAATATTATTCATTGCAGCCAATTGAAATGCCTTTTTTTCGTCCTCCTTCATCGAGTAGGAAACTTACGTGTGGAAATAGTTGCATCCATTGCCCCAAAAAAAACTAGATAGAACCCAAGTTACATTGTGGTTTTTTCATCAATTTTTGCTACATGATGCACCACTACACCAAGGGCATTTTAAGACATTTTTTTTGTCTTAAAAAGTCACTTTTTATTTTAGTTATTTTATATTACAATTTAATATCAATTGAATTGTCTTAAATAGAAAAATTAAGATAAAATTAGTGTGAGACAAAAATAATTTGAGACAAAATTTTATATTTAAGACAAAAACAGTTTGAGACAAAAATATTTAAGACAAAAACAATTTGAGACAAAAAAATTTAAGACAAAAAAATTTAAGACAAAAGTATTTTAAGACAAAATGAGTTTGAGACAAAAATATTTGAAGAGAAAAACAATTTGAGACAAAAATATTTAAGACAAAATTTTAGATTTAAGACCAAAGCACTTTGAGACAAAAATATTTAAGACAAAACTTTATATTTAAGACAATGACAATTAAGACAAAACCCATTTAACATAGTTAACAATTAAGGAAAAATCATTAGCATTGAGAAGTTTGCATTGAATATCCATGAGTGGATAGTGGATAAAATTATATTTTTATTTTTGAAAATGGATATTCAAACCACATGAAATTTAATCGTGTCATATTTATTTCTTTTATATTATATTTTTCTTTTTTCATTAAACCACATTCTAAAAATTTAATAAATAAATAGATAAAAAAATATTATTTTTTGGTTGGCAACTCAAGGGGATTTGAACTTTGAATCTCGTGTTTTAACCATAGGTGCTCCAACACTAATATTCTTGGGCATATTATGTTTTTTCTTGCTAACCGCTCCAAATACAACCTCTAAGAACTAGAAGGGTCCAAGGAAAAGAGCTACAAGTTCCCCAAATCCGATCTACATTTCATGGACAATCACATTTCCCTCAAATGTCCTCCACATATTTGCCTTGGTGTATTGGAATTTGAAAAATACATAGGATGCCACAAGTAATCCTAATCATAAGACTCAACTTTCCTAATGACTAGGAGGCCTTAAAAATAAAAAAACATCTTAACTTATGCCTAAAATTACTAAAATTTCCTATCCCAAATATGAAATTAGAAATTCTACAAAATTATAGGGCAACAAGGAAACCAACTTCCTCTTCTAAAAATCTCTAAGACCTTATGGAGGACAAATACAAATTTTGAAATAAATTGTTGAAATTATGCTCGTGCATCAATAGCTACCAATGTATCCTTGTAGGCCACCCCCTTTAACAATAGTGATAACAATGTCCTTTACCAGCTAGAAGGAACTCGATCCTTACATAATTCTCTCTTAGATCCCCTTAACCCATTGCAATGATTGTCTTTGATGCCTACCTAGTTGCAAGCACATTAAGAAGCAATGTAGCATATTGCTGGTTGAGGATTTCGATAAGTATGTGATTTTGTTGACATCTTGTGACTGTCCCATATGTGAATATATAAAATCTTGGATGCATGTCGCCCTGACACTATAACATGACTTAGTATTGCCTATCATACAGTGTCACTCCCTCCTCGAGACACCTAGAACTCGCTAACACTCCTTGTCACACACTCTTATTCATTCATTTATGAATTTTGACCTAGTGCACCTTTGTTATGTTTTCCTGGCACTCCCTAACACTCCTTAGCACACATTGGCACACCTAGGCACTTGGAACAACTTTGTATGCTTCCCTAGCACTCTAACATGCCTTGGCACTTCCTAGAATACCGTGTCACTCCCTTCTTAACACACCTAGAACTGGCTTATACTTCATTTCCATGCATTTTAAACTAGTGCTCCTTTGCGTTTTGCTGACACTTGGCCCTCACACTCCCTAGCATGTGTTCATGCCACACCCTGGCACCTGCCACATCTTGGCATGCCTATCATGCCTTGGAACTGCCTAACATGTCTTAGTACTTCTAGGAATTCCTTGACACACCTTGGTATTCCTTAGCTTTCATGTCGTCATAGATAACCTTGCTTTTTTTGTGACTTGGGAACCCAACCAAGTCATTGGAAAATCGATGTTGTGCCCAGCCCAAAGTTTCCCTTTGTCTGAAACTACTTTGTCCAACCCTTTATGTAACCATAGGCTTACCTCCTACAAGTCTTATTCTAACCTTCCCCTAAAACACTTTATCCTTGAGACGCTTGGAATTCGTTGACACTACTTGGCACACACTCTTATTCGTTCATTTCCATGCATTTTGACCTAGTTCTCCCTTGCAATGTCCTGGCACTCCCTAACAGTCCTCAACATCCATTGACACTTTCTGGCATGTGTTAGCATGCCTTTTCATTCCTTGGCACGCATTGACACTCCTTAGTTATCATGCCCTCACAATTACCCTTACTTTTTTGGAACTTGGGAACCCAACCAAGTCTTGCCTTGAATATAACAACTTGACCAAGTTACGGTTACTACAACTAGATTGTGCCTTGTTCACCTAAGAAATGACTATAACCCCTCACCCATTTAACCCCCTAAACCCTAAACCCCTAACCCATTTAACCCCCTAAACCCTTAACCCCTAACCCCTTAAACCCTAATTCCCGACCCCTAACCCATTTAACCCCCTAAACCCCTAAAACCCTAACCCATTTAACCCCCAAACCCTAACCCCTAACCCCTAACCCCTAAAATAATTAACTGCTAAATCCCCTAACCCCCTAAACCTCTAACACCCTAACCCATTTAACCCCCTAAACCTCTAACCCCTTAACCCCTTAATCCTAACCCCGAACCCCTAAAATCCTTAACTGCTAAATACCCTAACCCCCTAAACCTCTAAACCCCTACACCCATTTAACCCCGTAAACCCTAAACGTCTAACCCTTAACCCCTAACCCCTTAAGCCTTAATTCCCAACCCATAACCCATTAAACCCCCTAAACCCCTAAAACCCTAACTCATTTAACCCCTAAACCCTAAACCTCTAAACCCTTAAACCCCTAAACCACTAACACCTAAACCCCTAATCCCTTAACCCCTAAACCCCTAAACCGTTAACGCTTAACCATTAACCCATTAACCCCTCAAACCTAACCCCTAAAATCCTTAACTGCTAAATCCACTAAGCCCTAAGCCCCTAATCCCTAATCCCTTAACCACTAGCTCATTATTCACCTAACCCCTAACTGCGCCTAAATCCCCTAACACCTAAGCCCCCAATCCCTAATCCCTTAACCAATAACTCATTATTCCTCTAACCCCTAAATGTGCCTAAATCCCTTAACCCCTAACCCCCCAATCCGTAACCCCTTAACCACTAACTCATTATTCCCCTAACCCTAATCCCTAATCCCTTAAATACTAATTCATTATGCCCCTAACCCTTAAGCCCCCAATCCCTAATCCCTAATCCCTTAAATACTAATTCATTATGCCCCTAACCCTTAAGCCCCCAATCCCTAACCCCTTAACCACTAACGAGAATATACCACAGTGGGCATGCACAAGAAGAAGAACCAAAGAAATCAAATTCAATAAAGGAAGCACAACCACCACTCCAAACTCGCTTCTCTAAAACACATACAACCGCAATAAATCCCACTAAAGCTTACAAATTTATCAAGCCCTAATTAACTTACTAACAAATTCAACAAGCCAACATGCTACAATTTGTTGAGTCACCCCCAAATCAATTAGTAATTATTGCATGAATGTACATTTGTTTGTAGTTTTATTTAAAAGGTTGAAATTCTCTCAAGAGCATATAGAATATATCCAAAAGTTAAAAAAATGGAAATTTTGCTTACCTCCACAAGGTATCATCACACCCGGATAGGTGAAAACATACAAGTCTAAATATTCTACCTCTAAGTCTCAATGACACTTCAACATGTCAATAACATACTTGCAACAATGCTTAATGAGTTTTGTCTATTGGCTAAAGAGATGTACATCCATCCATCCAAAAATAAACATCTCAATCAATCCAACACCATAAATTGTGTTAAATAGTTCATCATGTTATTTCAAATATTACAATATTTTCTTATATTAGCTCACATATTCCTTGAATATTTGAAAGCCAAACTACCTTAGCACAATATACCAGAAATATTTGTACTCTAAAAGACAAAAAAAGACAACAAACTAAAATAGGAACTTTAACTCTAATCCAGACACTTCATTCTTAGCAACATGATATCTAATGAAGATGATACGTGGAAAAAAAGGCTTCATATATTGTCTATCACATGTCAAACCGAGTGAACAAACACATGCATAGAAAACATCAGAAATAGGGTTCATAGATCGACTTGTATTATATGGTTTCAAACCCTTCTTGTCTCCTTCAAGGGGGTTTCTGGAGGTCTTAAAAAAGACTTCCTTTTGCTAACCAAATGGATTTTTTCTTTCACACATGTATGGAAACGTACTTTCCAAATCATATTGTAATAGATTCATAAGGTGATATTATTGGTATTAACTACACCTTATTTGGAGACATCATTTTTATTGTAGGGGTTGGTACCTTTCTATTGGATGTGGTTTGTGATGTGAAGACTACTCAACCTCTAGTAAAGATTCATACTAACTCTAACAAGCTTATGGATGTTTTTTTACAAAGGGAGACCCCTCTAAGCTTAACTCATTGGATTCTTTGTTTGTTCATGCTAATTATTGTTCTCAACTTTCCTTCTCCAAGGGGTTGAGACTATTTGCTTCATTTATTTTACATGGCCCGATGAAAGAAGAAGAATGGAGATTGTCTCCACATCTTTTCCATTTCGCTAAGTTACAAAAAAAGAGTCAAATTCTATAGCCAATAGACTAATAGTCTCTTGATACACCTTTAGTGAGTTATGCATAGCTCTCACCTATCACTGTAGCTCAATGAAATGACATCTAATAGCTCCAAGACACCATTATAAATGGAGTAGTTGTGAAGTTGTTGTTAAATGATCACCTCCAAATGTTCAATTCTCATGAATTTTGGGGGAGGGGGGTCTTTTGGTGTATTGAGCGGGGCAAGGGGACATAAGGGTAGCATGGATGGGTAGAAGTGAGAGGTTCAAGCATGGTTTACTGAGATCTATAATCCTAACATTAGAGAATGAGAAGGAGCCTTAGGGCCTTATGACATAGGAGGTAGGGGACCTATAGGTAAGGCAATGAGAGAAATTTATAGGGGAAACCCCAATAGATTTGACAGGGGTATTAGGGGCCACATTATCAAAACCCATACACTCTTAACCCATAACCACTAAAATACCTATCCCTTTAACCCCAAAGCCACAATTGCTTAACCCCTACACCCATAACTCATAACAAATTAACCCCTTGATCCCTTAAACCCAAAGCCACTAACCCCTTAACCCCTAACCCCTAACTTAGAATCCTTGAACCCCATAAACCATAATCCCATATCCTCTTAAACCTTGACCCTTAACCCATAACCCCTAACCCCTAAACTCATTAACCCCTAACCGCTTAACTCGCTAACACCTAACATAACCCTTAGGCACTTAACCCGTAAATCCCCTGACATGTAAGCCCTTGAAGGTTAATCTTTAACCCCTAAATCCCTTAACCACTAAGTCATTAACCTCTAACCCTTAGACCCCCTATACCTCAACCCCCTAACCTCTAAATCCCATAATCCCTAACCCTTTACCCTTTACCCTTTACCCCTTGCTCCTAAACCCTTAAACCCCTTAAATCCTCTAAGAACTAGTAGGGTCCAAGGAAAAGAGCTACAAGTTCCCCAAATCCAATCTACATTTTATGGACAATCACACTTCCCCCAAATGTCCTCCACATATTTTCTTTGGTGTATTGGAGTTTGAAAAATCCATAGGATGCCACAAGTAATCCTAATCATAAGACTCAACTTTCCTAATGACTAGGATGCCTTAAAAATCAAACAACATCTTAACTTATGCCTAAAATTACTAAAATTTCCTATCCCAAATATGAAATTATAAATTCTACAAAATTATAGGGCAACAAGGAAACCAAATTCCTCCTATAAATCTCTAAGACCTTCTAGAGGACAAAAACAAATTTTGAAATAAATTGTGGAAATTATGCTCTTGCATCAATAGCTACCAATGTATCCTTGTAGGCCACCCCCTTTAACAATAGTAATACCAATGTCCTTTACCTAGAAGAAGCTCCTTACATAATTCTCTCTTAGATCCCCTTAATCGATTGCAATGATTGTCTTTGATTCCTACCTAGTTGCAAGCACATTTTGAAGCAATTTAGCATATTCCTGGTTGAAGATTTCGATAAGTATGTGATTTTGTTTACATCTTGTGATTGTCCCATATGTGAATATATAAAATCATTTTTTTTGTACCAGTTTAAGGACTTATACCATCAGGTGTGTGCGCTAACATGGATGGAATGCTAACTACATGTTGTATATATTGTAATGTAAATGAATAATCTCTTTGGGAAAAGGCTCCACTCATGATGCCATTTCGCAAATGCTTGCACTCACTAATTGTGGTCAGATTGGTGAGGTAGATTTTAAGGTCTCTTCCAATTTATAAACACATACAAAAAAGCATTGATAGACCTCTTTCTTTAATGCAATGGATACAACGTAAATAATTCTCCATGGAAAAAAATTATCGGGGTCCCTATCATACCATGTTAATCCCTCCTAGAGATACCTAAAACTCGCTAACACTCCCTGTCACACACTCTTATTCATTCATTTATGCATTTTGACCTAGTGCTCTGTTATGTTTTCCTGGCACTTCCTAACACTCCTTATCACACACTGGCACACCTTGGCACCTGGAACATCTTTGTATGCTTCCCTAACACTCTAACATGCCTTGGCACTTCCTAGAATACTGTGTCACTCCCTTCTTAACACACCTGGAATTGGCTTATACTTCATTTCCATGCATTTTAAACTAGTGCTCCTTTGCATTTCGCTGACACTTGGCCCTCACACTCCCTAGCATGTGTTCATGCCACACCCTGGCACCTGCCACATCTTGGCATGCCTATCATGCCTTGGAACTGCCTAACATGTCTTAGTACTTCTAGGAATTCCCTGACACACCTTGGTATTCCTTAGCTTTCGTGTCGTCATAGATAACCTTGCTTTTTTTGTGACTTGGGAACCCAACCAAGTCATTGGAAAATCGATGTTGTGCCCAACACTTTCTGGCATGTGTTGGCATGCATTTTCAATCCTCTGCATGCAACGACACTCCTTAGTTATCATGCCCTCACAATTACCCTAATTCCCGACCCCCAACCCATTTAACCCCCTAAACACTTAAAACCCTAACCCCTAAAATCCTTAACTACTAAATCCCCTAACCCCCTAAACCTCTAACCCCTTAACCTCTACCCCTCTAACCCCCCTTCAACCCACCAAAAATATGTGGATGACACTCTTCTTATGGGCTCTCCCTCGGTCAAAGAAGCCCTTTCCTAGAAAAAAAAAGAAAACACTGAATGGAGGGAATGACTCGAGGCCCCGGAATGAGTCCAGCAAAATCACTCTCAGGATTGGACTAACCTAGCTGATGAGCTAAGGAAAAGGAAGATTCAAAGGGACGATCAGCCGGGCAAGCTAAGATGGGGCTCTAATGCGGCTGGCCACTTCAACATAAAAGAATCCTACGGCCTCTTACCTAACTCCACTCACATCCCCACTCAGGATATATGGTGTGTCCATCCCTTCACGTTGTCGAACTTTTGCACGTTCCTAAACCTGGACAATCAATGAACTCACGCAACCATATCGGGTGACATATTTTGGATGATTTACCAATCAACTGTTTTTAAGATGTATAAAAATATAGGTGAAAAAAAATATGAAACATTTTATAAAACTTCAAATAAAAATATGGATTGATTAGAAATTTTGGGATGAGGCTAAGGAATGCTGCATAATAAAGACTCTAAGAGCGCATTGGTTGCCCGAATATATGGTAGTTGTTCTTTTCCTTTATTTTTTAAGCATCCTGCAAAGAAAAAGGTTATGAGTAATTATGAGGTGATGTGGATAAATGTGATATATTTATATAACTTAAAGGTATTAATTTATAATAAGTATTAAATCACTCAAATTTTTTATTTATTTTATTTTATTATATGTTTTATAGTGATAAAATAAAAAAAATTATAAAAAATAAATGAATTATATTTTTAATTAAAATTATTAGTATTAGTAAAGGCTCCTTCTAGGTCTCAAGATTGCTCTACCTCTTCAGTGATTGAGAGGTTCCATTGAGCTCGCGGGCTCTGGATGAGAGATTTGTGTAGTGGTCTGACTTGTCCGAGGTCGATTCCTTGAAATTCTCTCTTGCAACCGAGCTCTTCCATCAAGGTCCAGACATGCCAGGGAAGAATCATTTGTTTGTGCGCAAGCTTTGAAACATTATGGAGGCAATTAACTAAGGATGTGATTATGTGAGCAAGGTGCAGATCAATAACTTGTTGTTCGAAATGGTTATTGGTCTACATCGGTTTCCTTGGCTTTCACAGGAGAATTTGTTATCTTTATTTCTCTCTGGTGCTCTTCATTCGGTCTTTGTTAGTCATTGGTATTATCTTGTGGAAATTGGTCGTCAACCACTCATTATTTTGGCAAGAAATTGGGAATTTGAAATTAAACTAGTTAGTGATAGAGTATGCAATTGGAAAGACCCAATGATGGACAATATTAGTTGTGAAGGTGGAGCAGTGGGATCCTCAAAGTTCCCCCTTGACCTACACCTTCCTATAGTATAAACTCTCACTCAATACAAACAACAACAATAGATATATATGGTTACTAAAGGAAAACAAGAAGTTATTACAAAGGGGGCACCATAGTGAACTATTTCTAGTAGGTTGGAACTTCATAATAAGAAAAAAATAGATATCATGGAGTAGTGCCACAGTGTTGTGTTGACTTGTTGCTCATACATTTAATGCACTATTTTGAGTATTACATGCTAAAATAACACATATTTTAGAAGACATGTGCCTCACTAAAGATACTTTAAACACAATTGTCAATTAAAGGGAAAACATTGGCTACAAAGTTCTTTGAGGAGATGTGTGCTTTCAACAAACCTATTTTTGAAAGAGAGAAAATTCACTAGAGAGAAGTTGTGATATCCAAAATGATCTAGCACATAAGCCTTTAACCCACAATTTGATCCTCTTCTATTTCATCAATTTCATTCTCTATCTTCATATTTTGTTCTATAAAGGAGAGGTGAAAGTCCTCATTCTACAGGGTGGCTTTACTACATAGGTGTCAAGAGATTCTCATCATCTGCCCGCATCCATTTCATACTTGAGAGCACTCCCACTACATGCACTTGATAGGGTAGCCCATGGTATATTGTCTCTATGATTTACTTTTCGACACTTAATTCACATATCAAATGAATTATAGTATACTTATTTTATAGCTCTTTGAGTTCATGTGTTTGTTTTGTATATGTTATCATGCTAGAAGGATTATGTTGTCATTACAATGCACTTATTTGAATGTTACTTTCATATTGGATGGATAATCTTTGCCACTTTTCCATCTAATCACAGGAATTTTAATTAGGAAATTCATCACTACCCTCTATAATTTAATTTGTACTCAAAGACACCATTGTATATTGGATTATTTTAGACTTACACTGACACAAATATCTTAAAATAATCCTTATGAATAAAAATAAATAGTAATAATCCTCATTAATTAATAAAGTTACTTAACTATTGATAAAAACACTAAAAGATGAAACAATAACAATAATTACATCACTAGCATATAAAGATACTTTAAAACATTTTTTTAAGCCAAACTAATATTTTGTCTTAAATTCTTAAATTATCATTTGAATTATTTGAATTTAAAAATTAAACTTTTAAATGGTCTTAAATTAAAAATTAACACAATTCATTCAAAAATTAACATAATTCATTTTAAGAGGCAAAAAAATTCTGAAAAAAAGAGAAGTAAACAAATTCATTCGTTTCATTTATTGCGTCTTAATCCAACCTAAAAGAATTCACATGTATAACACTCCCATGAGACCATAAGTCATCTGGATGAAGGTGGTAGAGATCAGTCAGGCCCAACACATGTTCATTTGTCCCCCCAACCGCTTTGAAACATTTTGATTCTCCTTTACTGTTTTAACCAATCCCTCGATTTACACTCGATCTTTTCGCTTTCTCTGCAGCAAATATTTTCCCGGCGGACAAAAGCCTTCGAGGGAAAATGAGGCAAATGGGCGAACGATTCTATAGTTGAAGCTTCCTGCTCACAGACATGGGGGTAAGTTCCCACGTTCCCTTGCTTGCTTTCATGCCAATTTTCTGAAGTTAACAACACCCCTTTTGATCCCCATTTTGCAGTACTGGACTTGCATCAGGGACAGGGTTCTACAATTAAGGGTTTGGGTTTATATTTTGTTTTGTGCTTTGATGCAGACGGAAAGGTTATTTAAAGACGATGCCAAGGATGAGAAGGGTGAACGGGCCAAGATGGTAAGTATCTCCTCTGATTGCCCATTTTGTTCTTATTTCGGGTGATGGCCAGCTCGATTCTCATAGAATCCATTTCAGGATGCCAAAGAAGTTCTCTTTGTATGGCATAAGTAAGTCATTCTTATTTTGACCTCGAAAAAAAATGGGCATTTCCCACTATAACTTCTGAAGGCCACTGATGTGAAGACGACTCATATTGATAAGTAACTATGTGATTCTTTTTGATGCAGGCTTCATTTGTTGGTGGCATGGCAATAGCTGACCTTGTAAAGACCACTGGGATGGTAAATTCTTTATAGTTTCTCCATTTCCAATGTTACATCATCCAATGCTTTGAAAATGAAATCTCCATACCTTGAAAGCTACAAGTACAGAGTTTTATGTGAAATACATCACTCTAAATATAAGATTCCATAAGGTGTTGGCCCTTGGGTTGCAAATGATACATTTTTGGAGGGTGTACTGACTAGTATTTTTCAGGGACCGACAACCATCATGCAAACGAGTCTCATGGTGCATGGGTTTGCCACTGGTGTGGGTGGACTTATGCTAATCCACATCCAAATGCTTAGCACCGGAGGAACCATAGGAAGCATTGTGGCAAAATAGAGGGTTTTCCACTGATCGCTTTAGGGGACATAGAAACTCAAGGAGGTTCATCAGACAAAGATTCGATAGATGATGAACATAAGGCAACAGGTTAGGATTTTTTCTAGCTTGAAATCCTATATTAGAATGTTTTATTCAGAAATTTTTTTAGGTATACGTATCGGGATAGATTAAATTACTAGTAAAGATCAATTTGATGTTTAGTTCTTAAGTTTGTTTGAATGCGTTAAGCCCAAGTGGGTTACAAGTGATGCTCTTGTAGTATTTAATGCCACTATAATCACTATATACATGCATCTATACGGTGTCTACAGCTTTTAAAGTATGATCAGAATCATTCTGAGCTTACCCAATTTCATCTATAGATCACCAGAAGCGTACGCTTGCTGAACAAAATATTATTTCGCTTCAAACGAAAACTTCAGCACTGACATCTGACTTTCAGATAAGCAATCTTAATATAAAATCAAGTGAAGTTGATCCTGGGAAATCTGGTCCAAAATAGGGGGCTCCTGATGCGATTTTAAATATTCCTGAAGCAAAAGAAAGCGATTTAGGTAAAATTGATCAAAATCCTAAGGAGGCTACTAAATCAGTTTTAGGTGATGAGGGACATGGATTGAATTTATCTAGCACTACAAAACCTTCAGATGATTTTAAAGGACACGATTGGTTCAACTTTGAAGAGGGTGATGAGGTACATGGATTGAATTTATCTGGCACTGTAAACCATTCAGATAATTTTGAAGGACACGATTGGTTCAGTTTTGAACAGACGTTAAACATATTTCTCAAGGAGGTGCCAGATATAGACAGTAGCCACATTATCATTGGAGACATTGGGCCTCAATAATTTCCAGTTAAAGACTCTCATACAATGTCAGATTATCCTGAACTGAAAAGTGAGAATAACCAGACAGATATATTTCTGCATGTGCCAGAGGACTCTAGTACATCTATTGTTCAAGTCCATCCAGAATCTAGTAATAATGTTGATGGACATGGCTTCCAAATCATGAATGACAGGGTTAAACAACACATTGGAATTGATGATGAATGGCAAAGTATTTTGGACGAAGTAAAAAAATCAGTTGTGAAAGCACATGATATAGGTTATACTGAACAACCAAGAACTTTCAGAATGCCAGCTACAATTCCAATGCATGTCACACAAGAGAATGACTTGGGAATGGCTTGGGAATACAAAATAATGGCATTACAAACCCATGTATAAGTGAACATGAAATAAGGTTTTTGGATACAGAGATTAGAAAAAACAAATCTGCACAAACGAATATTATAATGACAGATGAGGATATTGACAGAAATACGAAAGCTACTGTAATGTCACTGGAACAGTTTCCTAAAACATCCCTTCAGAATGCGGTTGAGCACAAGCCTTTAGCCTCAGAATTTCTACTACCAGATGTAAGAGATTCAGACTTGAACTTTCAAGGTATTGACAATGTAGAATCACGGGCTCTGCTAGAAGAATTAAAACACAAAATCAATGGGAAAATTCTGGAACAATCAGTAGTGGATAAAAGGCATCAGTTTAAAGAATTTGTCAGTGACACATCTTTAGCAGTTCATCCTACAGCAACAGTAACAGTGGACAATTCTTGGCATTGGGATGTCATCAAGTATGATCCTGAGAATCTCGAGAATCCTTTTAAGTACGCTACTGATGGTAATGAATTGTCATGCTTTGGGATTTTATCTTCTCATAATATTTTCAGAATTAACTTTGGCTCATTTTATACTAATAATCTAGAACTCTTGGATGAAAAAGATTAGATACTTGTTAAACATTACAATCATCTGTTGGGAAATAAAAAATGTAGTTCCTCACCATCCAAAGCCAATTAAAAATATGATATATCCCTTTTGGTTATTGTGTTCCTTATCTTGGTTGGGCCTTCGTCTATGATATTATGGTTTTGATCTAGACATGTGATGTCATTGTAGATTGCAAAAGTATCAATATATAAATGTACTTAAAATTAAAACCATACTTTTAACACAGATTATTCAGACATTGGACAAAAGGTCGCTGGGAAATACAGGTACTCTGGGAACAGCTGAGCTTATTGCCAAAAGTTTGCAAAATCCATATTTAGGAGATTGATAATGTAGTCTGATCCAACATGGATTCTTAGGATTGTCAAAGTGCAATGCCATAAGTAGAATAGTATTGAAAAGACAGGTCCTATCTAACTCTTTCAGGTCTAGCGCTATCTATGAATTGGACCAAATGTTGATTGCTGGACACAATATCTACTGTTTAGGTCACGGAGCAGCTGAATCCCTGCAGTAGTATCAATTAAGTTGTTCCGCACCCTGCTGAGTTTCGTTTAGTGGCTGTTGTGATTGGATTTCCTCCATTCTACCCAAACAGTTGTTTGAGAAAGGTTTTTCCATATATTTATGCTTCTGTTTGATCTTACAACAGAGCAGAAAACAAAAGATTGTTCTTATTATAGAATGATCATTTATCAACTTTTTCCACATATTAACAAAAGCAAGGTTCTCTAGGTAGGCTTACCATGGGATATCCTTGATAACATGAATAGTTGGAATGACATCTTTCCTCGTCACATTTTCATATTATTCTTTTCCAGTAGCAGTTCTATTTTTTAATTAAGGATCATCATTGTTTTGGTACATATGCAAGGCCTATAAATTTTAGTTCAGTTAAGTAGAGAAAGAAATGAAAATTTTGAAGTGCATGAGAAGAAAAAAAATATATTATTTTATTATGTTTGGCGATCAGTGAGAAATTCAGGATTGGAATAGAGTGGCAATGGCAAGATTATTATTATTTCTTAGAAGTTATAGGTGGTAATTTTTTTTACTAATTGGCCTAATTTCTTGCAATTTCATATATGTGGGGAAACATAAATCAATCAACAGAGAATTATCAGCCGGCACTATGGGAAAAAATACTAGAGAGAGATGTCAATGAAGCAATAAATTAGGAGACATACCAAGAACGGGGAAATGCTGGAATTTCACCTGTGAACCCATTCATTCACGAATATAGGATTTCTAACAAAGTGGAGCCTCAATTATTTTCTATTAAGGGAGGACAGGTGCAGACATCTAAGCAGCTGAACAATGACTCTACAGGTGATAACCTTATTTAAATTTTAGAATGCTGATAGATACATTTTTGTATGTTTATCCTTATATGAGATTATATTGACAATTAGTATAGACATATTAATGTACTAATTACTCTGGCAAAAAATGATGCTCTCGCTATCGGAGAGTCTATATTTTCTTCTCTTTCAATTACAAGAAAGATAATACTATCATTTAATGACGGAATCCTGAAATTTATCTAATTTTCTGATCTATGTAATCCGGATTGCTTAGAAATTTGTTTTCTACTTTCATTTTCAACCTGAAAAGCTTGACTATAATATTGCAGCACAAAGTATCACATGACTTGTAAGAGTTTGTAGGTTGCAGAAAGATCTTGAAGCCTAGCCCTCTTGCACATCTTAAACTTTTGTGATAGTCTATGATTTTGTACTGGAAAATCAAGACCACAATTAGCACTTACTAGGACATTAGTTTCAACTTTCATGCAATTCATAAAGGAAATATATAGAATGGGGCTCTTAGTGCTATAATAAGGGTGGTGTAACCGAGAGAATGCTCATTACTGGTTTCCTAAGTCAGCTGACACAATGACATGGGACATGGAAATATGAGTGTCCAAGACGAGACATGATGACCTTGGAGTGTTTGTAATGTCCCCTATGGATTAATTGCTCAGGGAACAAAGTAGCCTATCAATCCCCGTAGGCCATAGTCTTTGATAAAGGGGAAAACCCCAATTACATAGTGTTTTGGCAGCATGGGGTAAGTTTTGGGGCAGCTGGGGAAAAAATCCCAAAGTTGGGGTTGCCATGATCCCTTCTCAATAAATTAAGGAGGGAAAACCCCCACACGAAAATTTATAAATACAAGAGTAGAATCATTTTGATCATCATTGAATTGGATTGATTTGTCTTTTTTTCTCTTTGAGCCTGAGGTTCTGAGGGTTTTAAGACCCCTTTCTCTTCTTTAACTAGTTTTAGTGGAGGTGATCCCACCCTACCTAGTCACCCTTCTTCTTGTTCTGGCACAGGTCATTGGAGCATTTTGGTTTAACTTAAGAATTGAAGATTTTACTTTGTTCTGACACATCAATAGATTTGAAGCATATTTGTTTTGGTTTGGCAAGGAGGAAATTTCTTGTGACTTCTTTACCCAGCCATTTCAAGAATAATGTATTCTGCAGCATGCCTGAAGTGGATTAACAAGCAAACAACAGACACACAATTGGGTTTTTGAGAGGCCGTAGATTCGTAGCCACAACTGTAGGGCTGAGCCACAGGGTCGCAAATAGCATTTCTGTGAAAGCGAAGAGAAGGATTAGGAAGCAACACTAATCTGGATAATTTTATGAGGTTTTTCGACCCTCTTAGGGCTGCATTTACACTAAAAAGGAATTGTCACAGGATTGGGCCCTTATGGACGTGATAAACCAGGATTTCAATTCTTTTAGGGCTACAGATTAGTACAAGGGACATCTAAATAGCTGCAAGAGAAACTGATCATTATGAACTGGTTTAATTGTGACATATATGGCCACGAGTATCAACAGAAAAACAACTGAACTCATTGCAATTTTCTTCTAGTATGTGGAACAACTCAGGATATGTCTAGGTCACTGTTATAGGAGGCTAGGGTAATTACAATTGGTAGAATTAAGCTAAAATTTGGTTGAACACTGGAACTCTTTGTAAAAATCATTGATACAATATCGTACTTTGTGGAAAATTGTTTATATTGTTATTGGATGGTCAATACTATTGATTGTGGATTTAAGATATTGTTTACTTATGCATGAATATTGTTGCTGTGAATGAATTGTTTATTCCACTGTTTGAATAAGAAAAGGAATCTTGTTGGAAACCCTAGTTATCTAAGAAACACTAGACCAAAATTATCCTAGGACATTGCAGTGGTATCAAAGATGGCGCTCTTGCCAACCTGGCGGGTTTATTGGAAAAATGGATCCAACAGAATCGGTTTTTGGGAAGGAGTACGCAGACTTTTGGTAGAAAAATGAAGAATGTCACAAAAACCTAGAAAAAAAAAACAATTTGAAGCATGGGTGAAGGCACATCCAATTGACTTGTCATGGATATACCCTCCTGATAAAAATAAAAGAGATCAATCTCTTGAACCTGACGGTAATAGTGTGCGGCAAAATGCAGGCATAAGGAATTGGAATGATTTTTGGGCTAGTTACAAGAAAGACATATTAGGTGATATGGATGGTAAGCCCAAGACAAAAAATAAAAGTACAAGAGAAGTTGAATTAGGGGAAAAGACACACTCAAATGATTTGTCCTTGTTATATCCTTCCAAAATGAACAAAAACCTCGTTCAAGGAAGCACAATGTTGCTAAGGGCATAGGGACTTATGACATCATCACCAACAAGGTCAATTAATGCCCCATATAAAAATATTAAGGAGAGGGATGATGTTCATTCACTTAAGAACAACAATCATCATCCAACATGTGAACTACGAGATATTACGACACCACATACAAACATTAGAGAAATTTTGAGGTCTAAAATGGGCCTCCTAAGGAATTGTTATCCACCACCTGTGGGTAGTATGAATAGGAGAAATTTTTTCTCCTAGATGGTCCTCAATCGATAGCCAGCAGACCCTAGCAGCCACTATATAGCTCGATGTGCCATTATCTCCACCACCTGAGCCAGCCATGTGGTCCTTCGTCCATATTTTATGATCACGTGTTTGAAGATTGGCCTCCCAACCCCGGAGGTATGGATTTTTATTAGTATAGTTGAGTAAATTTCCTTACTTATCATGGACACTGTTGTAGCCTAATTTGACTCAGCTAAAAGTCAAGAGAGGTTCTGAGCACTTCAAGGTTATTGAGGAATAGTTGTTAAAATTTCAAGAAGACCTGTAATATGCTTGAAAGGATAACCACAAGCTCAATGAGGATTCATCATCACATTTGCACTCGAACCAAAACCAAAGAAGCAAAGGCGTGAAGGAGTTGTGAATGCACGGGCAGTGTCACCATGTGCCATGCTTGGTCTCAGTGGTTCTCTTCCTTCTACTCCTGGTTCAACTGCCATATCTTCATTGGAACCAACACCCTGAACTCCACTAGACAACAATTCACCATTTTGTAGTAGTGATTCGCCATTTGTATTGGTGATTCGCCATGATTTTACAAGATAATATAATCTTATGAGAGATTCGCCAAAAAATTATATATACATATTATATTATTAATAAAATCTCCTTCCATTTTTCCTATGTATCATGGGGATTCACCCATTTATTATATATATAAATTTAGGGGGATTCTTAAAATTTTCCCTGTCACCTACTCTCTCATTGTGGTTTGGAAGTTGCAAATTGGCAGCTTACAAATTTTCCACGATCAGGTCTACCCATTCAAAATTTTGTTTACACTGATTTCAATGACCCGGGGCACTCTCCAAACTACCTCTCCAAAAGGAGCCAACAAATCTAGGGGCTTAAGGTGAATGGTAATAATTCACTAGTCTGCTCTCCAAACTACCTCCCCAAAAGGAGCTAAAAAATCCAGGGGCTTAAGGTGAATGGTAATAATTCACTAGTCTGCCTATGCATGCCTTGCCATACCTGTACAGGTATCTCACTGTATACGCCTTTTCCAGTAACCATTACCAAAAATTCAGCAAAATATAGTTTCACGGTTCCAATTGATATGTTTGTTTAGGGATTTTCTGAGGTTTTGGGTCAATTCGGAAACCCGAAAACCCCATGGGGTATTTTGGAATCATGAAAAAGGAACCATCATAATAACCCTCAACCTCTAATATATCTTTCCAACTTTCATAGTTAGAAGTAAAATTTTATCATCTCCTAAGTATAAACAGTACCACAATTTTTGAGGAAAAGAGAAAAAGAGCAGAAGGTGATTAAACCATAAGACACGATGAGAACAAAGATCTTGATAGGTACGCACTGCATAAGAAATGGTAGATAAAGCCCTGCTCAGATAAGGTCCTGCCTTACATGAAGTTAGCTCTGCATGAGCTTGGTCTTGCATGGCCAACATAGTAAGGGTTTTATCATCCCTATGACCTGAGTAGAGCTATGAGCGATACCCCTGACTTGCTACAGTTTACATCCTTCCATACGTTACAAATGCCTCATGGCACAGGCAGGGCAGTTTAGGGAACTTACCTAACCTTCCTAAATTCGACCCTGAAAAATCTTACCTGAGAATACTCAGATATATACTGAATAATAAGAAATTTATCAAGAAATATCAGTACACATAGGGTTCCTAATAGGTATAAGAAATTATATTTGAAGCTTGAAATATCATTCATTCTTTCAAGGGAATGCTCACCTGCAGATGAGACTCTGCTATATACCGGAAAGTATCAGAAACTCGACGATCCTTATCTCCCAGAGACTAATTATGAATTCTGAGGCCTTCATGGTAAGATATCAAGGCATTCTCATATTGAACCAACATAGAATAAGTATCCCCAAGCTGCATATGCCCTGCAAATGCTCCAAAAGCCATCTCAGGGATGTACATAGCCAGTGCCTTTTTCAATATTGAAATGCCTTCTTCATATTGCCCAAGCATACACTTAGTTGTAGCCAGGAGATAAAGGCTCATTACAAGCTCAGGCCGTACATTTCCATTGTTGTTTTTCTCAAAACAATCAATTGCCTTTAATGCATAATGGGTTTGAGAGGAGAAACCATCTTTTGAGACATGTAAAAGGATTGTGCCAACCTAAGGAAGTGGTATCCAACATATGGGTTCCCTAAACTACCTGAGCATCTTGAGCTCCCTGAGCTTGGAGGACTTCTTGGATTAATGTGGCCTCTCTTTGGCACATTGTTAGCCCTAGGTGAGACATGAGCAGCAGGCCCCATGAAGAGTTTGGGCATTTCAATATGCTGATGCCAAATTCATGTTTTGTTGTCTTGCCAGAAAAAGAACAATATGGAAATTCTGCGTTCACTCTATGAATGCTCTTCCCAGCATATTAACTTATGGCATTGGACTGTGCAGATAACTACGGCTCAACAACCAGAAATGTTCAGATGGGTTGTCTAAACTGCATAGTGCTTGATATTTATCATAATCAAAGGCACCTTTTCATGGATATGTTTAACTGGAATCATTGTGTAAAAGGCTTCGTATTCAAATAGTATGGGCGAGATTTATTAGAATATTATGAATCTCGGCTAGATCAAATTAATGATCCCAACAAATCAATCTGATGACCCCGTTGCAACGAATCAAAATGATGAAGTCCCCCTAAGAGCCAACATTCAAATCATCATCTCCACTGGATGTAATGAACTCAAATGCTTTAATAATTAAACCAGTCTCATCCGAGGACAGTTATCTGCAGAATTTTGGAAGATGTCCACAAAGTCAAATAGTGTTTTGCTGCCTGCATTGAATAGCTCAGCTCAATTCAGTCAGCAGACTTTGTGTGGTCACCTTTTTCAAATCTGAATTCCGTTACTGCAAAAGTGTCCAAATTGTGCTTAATATGGTGTTTCATTTTAATTACTGGCACACTGACAGTAATAATCAAGATTCCATTGGCCTAAATCTTCTTGATGTTATCCAAGACAACATTCTACATAAGGTGGTTGTGTCCTATGATGCCACATGGCATGATGCATGAAAATCCTAAGATTTATACATTATGGACAACATTTCGGTTCACCATTTTTTTTTATGGGCTCAAAATATTATGTAATCTAATTAAACAATGCTCTCGTAATGGTGATTGTACTACCTAAAAACAAGGAATTTAAAAGTTGATTACAACTCAAATCCCAAATTTATAAAACTTTATTAAATCAGGCTGGAGTATAAATGTCTTGTACTTGATAATTTTGGATTAAAAATGGTTTTGACATGGGTTAGGTAAATTTGGTTAGAATTTGTCTATTTTTTTATTGTTCCACTCGATGTCACCTTATCGCTATTGCATATCTTTATCCAGTGATCTAGCAATTGCACTTTTGGATCATTGGAAATGTGGTTACTGCTGGAATTCAACCACCATGCAATTTAAGAAGAATGAAAATGATTCACAGGCATTCACTTTCAAATAGCCAGTGATTTAATTAGTACAACCACACAAAAATTAAATACTCCGTGAACAGCTGAGATTACCCTGGCAACACAAAAGGGAAAACCAAGATTTATGCTCGGGGATTGTGACAAATAAGAGCTATATACTTTCTGTCAAATATTTTGTGTATTCTTACCCCTTGGTGGTATTTTTCATATTTTGAATTTGGTTCAGAGATGATCTTTGTTCACCATGGAAGGGCTCAAAATCCTTTTTTTCCTCCAGTTTTGAATAGCCTTCTTTGTGAGTCCTCCATTCTTTTTCTACTACCCATGCTTTTTACCAAGCTTCATTTTTCCATCTCTCTTAAGGCTTCCTCTATGGTAATACTTTCTTGGAATGCAAATCACCACGCGGTTTGTTTCATCTTCTTGTGGAAAAAATGATATCTTTGGCCTTTGAATCATTGATTTCAAACTTTACCAAGATTTATCATGTTTACAAAGATTGGAAATATCATTTAGGATCACATCTCTCCATCCATGGGCTTCTAAATCCTAAAAGCTTCAACTTAGCCCTATGTTTTCTTCTTTTGTGATTGTAGTTAATCAACAAAGCACAAAAGAACAACTTTTATGCATTTATAAACAGAGTTTTAAATGGTTGTATGAAGTTGCTTTCCTTCTAGTCATTGTTTCCCAATTGCAAGATAGTTATAAAATATTTACATAAGTATGTGGTGGCTATAATGTATGCCAAAGTGTAGTGGCTTGGAAGTATATCGCTGTAGCATGCTATTGCACTGAATTCAAACCCATATAGTGGACTTGCAAATCCATAAATGAATAATTAGTGCTGTAGGTTGACCAGCTGTGTGTTCAGGGAGAAATTTAGTTGTAGCAATTTAGGTGGCAAGTACTAACCCAACAAATAGAGTAAAGGGTAATCTAATTTAATGAGCTGTAGGTAGGAAGGTAAAATGCACACAACACTTAAACAGAGCACCAACAATATTTTTAACCAGTGATCTAGCAATTTCACTTTTGGATCATTGGAAATGTGGTTACTGCTGGAATTCAACCACCATGTAATTTAACAAGAATGAAAATGATTCACAGGCATGCACTTTCTAATAGCAAGTGATTTAATTAGTACAACCACACAACAATTAAATACTCCGTGAACAACTGAGATTACCCTGGCAACACAAATGAGAAAACCACGATTTATGCTCAGGGATTGTTACAAATAAGAGATATACACTTTATGTCAAAGATTTTGTGTATTCTTACCCCTTGGTGGTATTTTGCAGATTGTGACTTTTAGATATGGTGCTGATATAGAAGGCAGGGTCAGTCACATGGCTTTCAGATATTGTGCCGATACATAAGGAAGATTCAGTCACGAGGAAAGCCCTGTTGCAAGGGAGACAACACCAGGATGGAGGTTTCTCGATCCTTTCTAGTTTCTGTCAAAGGGAATATAATGTGTTTCTACCCTAGTATATCTCAGCTTTTACAGAGATATCTGCACCTAAAATTGAAACTTAATATAATTTAATATAAATTTAGATTGTTTAATTGGCATTCCTAAAAACTTTATTTGAAAACCAATATACTTTAATATTAAATATTATTTTGACTTAATGGCATTCAGGAAAAAATTGTGGGTAAAGATGCAAGAAGCTTCCTAGTCTTATTAGGGAAGGAAACCAGTGCTACCAAAGCACTTCTTGCCATTGCATATGTTTTGGAGAAACTGGAAGATATATCCGAAAAAAACAAGGAGTGTTTCCTTCTTTTGAAGGAAATATTTCTTTTGGCCAAACTACTAAATATGTTGGAAGAAATCCCCAAAGCAATGCAACATTTTATCAAAAATGGAGCAAATTTGATAAGGCATAGCGCCTACGCGTATTTATCTCAAATTGGTGATGACGGTTTTTCCAAGTGAGTTCTCAACTATTGAACACTGCGTATATTTTCTATGGTATCATGATAATGTAGAAACTTTTTGTCATTAGCGCCCAAAGCCCATCTTGAATACCCAGACATAAGTAGTACTCATACGGAATTTCATTGTTTGGTTGTAGGTTTTCCAAAAGTTCACAGAAGAAAAGTGAACTCATCAAGGTTCAAAAAGACCTATATTCCATGTACAATAAAATTAATTCCCTAATGGGTGTTCGGATTCTAAACTTTATCGAGTCTAAAGAGAAGCATTGTTTGCTGAGAGGATATCTAGATCATGCTGGTAACTATATAGCTAAATTAATATATTTGATCTTAGTAATTTATTGTTATTATTATTAATACCTTCAAATATTGTTGAGACAGTTGGAATTGAAGAGTCCCTGAAAGAAGTTACGGATCTTTTAGAATGGGGAAGTAAAGAAAATGTTGGGGGTGTTATCATCTATAGTTTTGGAGGAACGGGGAAGACTACCTTGGAAGATGTTGTCTTCTCACGAGTTGACTTTCAGGGATGTCAATATTCAATGGTTCAACTCTTTCACAATAGCATTTCGAATCCACAGATAGTAGAGTTGCAAAAAATGATATTACAAGATCTGACGGGATCTAAAAACATTCCAGAAATTGGAAAGCACGAGGATGGACAGCGAGAGCTGGGCCACATGTTAAAGAAAGTGTCAGCTCTCATTTATATTGATAATGTTTTGGATGAACATACACTGCAACAAATGAATGCCAGAAAAACCATAATTGTGCCAGGATTGCCAAAGAAACGATGGTTTGAGCTTATGATTGAGATGGTGTAGGTTCACTTTAATTCTTGATTTATGTTCATAGATACCGAAAAGGATGGAAAGACAATCCGTAGCTATTTCCACATCCTTTTTCTTTTCTCTTCTTCCTCTCTTCTTCTTCTTCCTTTCTTTTGTTTGTTTGTTTCATGTTGTGTTTCCTTTCACTGTGTCAATTCATCTTGCTCCATATTGCCAGAATTTTTGAGGAATAAAGCTAGATCTAAAAGAAAAGATTAACTCCCTTTTTCAGTGGTAGCATACATCATCAAAACATTACAACTCCCTCTGAATCGATACTATAGGTGATCAACATGAATTTGACAATCTGCACTCCCATCTTTGAGATGAGACTTTATCATGTTGTAAGAAGGTGACGTGACTAGATTTTATTTATTTATTTATTTATTTTTTTTTTTTTTTCTGAAGGTGAAATAGTGAAACCTCCCTTATTGAAAACTGCTCCATAGATATCCATTGTAGACTGTCAGGATAATGACAATGGGATTTTGCAGATAGATCTGATCCAATAGCTGGGATGCCATTTAATACAACAACTGCAATCTTCATTGCTGAAAGGAGTGTCACTATACTTTAATCTATCGAGAAATGATTATAAAGAAGATGCCTATGAAACTGATACCTGTTAAAAAAAACATGCTTACAGCCAGCAAAGATTTATATTGCTATCATACCAATTATACAACCAACAAAACTTTATACTGTTACTACTAAAACTTATTTTTACCAATCAGTACGATATATTGTAGTGCTTCCAAGTTCTTCAAGTAGAAGTATCTTATTGGAGTTGACAATTCAAAATATTATCAGGTCCCTTTCTTTTTCTTCTTTTCCTAACACAATATTGCAGATGTATCGTGAAGAACTTAAGGCTAGTTGGCAATGGAGTTACTTTTCAAGTCATTGAAATATATCAATTCTATCGATAAAGACTTATAAACATGTGAACTGCTTGTGTATGAATTTGTCAGCAATAGTCCTTGTGGATTTTGGTTTAGACTTTCTAGTAGCATGGGAATATATTCCTGTTGTCTATGCCTACCAAACACGATAATCTGAGTTTCTGATTTTATTTCCCTCAAATCTAAGCTTTTTTCTAACACAATTTCTTTTCTATGCGAAATATTTTGTTTTTTATACAACTCTAGGTATCACAAGGCTTCCTGAAACAAGGATATGGATCCTTTAATGAAGGAGGGAATTGATACACTTTTGGTGTACCTTTACAGAGTTCTTGGACTTATAGAAGAAATGAAGCAAGTTGCATCTCTAAAAATAGTTGTGCTGTGGTAGGTAAATTTCATTGTAATGTATTATGCTGCTTTAATACGTAATATTTTTTCAGGTAAAAATGTGTATTCATTTGCATGTTTTCAACAAAGGTCAATGTATGTTATTTTGAATTCTAGTTCCATAGTCCAACTTAGTGACTAGATGTCTTAAGATGATGTGTCCCTTGCATACGTTGTAATAGAGTAGGGTTCTAGAATCTAGAAACCATGCATGCTTCAAAGGAATGGATACTATTATAAGAAGGCTGCAAGAAGGATGGCCCTGTGGCTTGAATGGACAATGCATGAGAAACTATAATCTTTGCTAGAAGAGTCTGGGCATCTACGAACAATTTCATTCTTGTATGCAAGTAAAGGATTACAACAATGAGCATTGGACATATGGAGAATCATAGCACAAATAAATTTTAAAATGCCTTTGCAAGGGTCTCCTATTATGCGGAAAAGAGGAAAGGAGTCAACTGGGATGACACATGATTAGCTGGCAACTGTTGTAGAGGAAACACGATTTCTAGAAGAATCATATGATCACAAGCTTGTCTTGGAACATTTGACTTGAGTTTGTCATATAATCCCAATCACCTTTATTATAATTCATTGGAATTTGGTTGGCTTCATTGCCTTCTGTGTCTATACTTGTGGTTTTGTATTGAGATGATTTGGGCTTGCTGTCAGTGTTTTTCACTTCTGATAATTCTTTCTTTTTGTTTTTCTGTAATTATGTGTTGAACATTTTTTAAAAATCAATGCTTATTATACCATTTCAAGGACTGTACCAATTAGACCTGCGAATATTTTTTTGGATTTATCTATCGCTTAATGTATCGTTAAAGGAGTCTGTCATCAGTAATTGCGAATTAAATTTTTGTCATTTCAAAGTCTCCTTGAGTTACTGTATTATATGGTTATTAGTGTTGTCTAGATCTCTCCAATGATGAAAACCTAGGTTGGACTTCCCTTATGTGTTCTGCTTGACGTAATTCATTAGAATCTGGCTGGCTTCATTGCCTTCTCTGTCTATACTTTTCGTTTTGTATTGAGATTGTTTGGGCTTGCTGTCAGTGTTTTTCACTTCTAAGAATGCTTTGGTTTTGTTTTTCTCTAATTATGTGTTGAATTTTTTGTTAAAAATCAATGCTTATTATACAATTTCAAGGACTGTCATAACTCCTCACATAATTCTTTAAAGGGTGCTAGCTCATTGGAAGAGCACCTTCCATGCAGAAGTTTGGTGGTTTGATTCCACCGCACCCTAACATGAATTATTCAATGATATTGTTGATTTTTTTAATTAAATATTTTTATATTTATTTATTTTAATGGTGAGATATTTTTCTGGAGTCATTATTTTATATTGTCTCTAGAAAGACAATAGATAGGATTAAATACATTGTCTCCATAAAGACAATATGTCTTTAATTCCAACTATTGTCTTTGGAGAGACAAAAATGAAATTCTCTCAAGTTAAGACAATTTACCCAAAAATTGTCTTAAAACCTCCCTTTGTGTTGTAGTGCAACTATTGTCTCTGGAGAGACAAAAATGAAATTGTCTCTGGAGAGACAAAAATTCTTGTGTTATATATTGTCTTTATAGAGAAAACATTTTAAGACAATTTAATTTTAAGACGATTTAATTTGAGACACCTTCTTAAAGACAATATTTAAGACAATACAAAAGTTTTCTTTTGTCTCAAATTAAGACAATTTACCAAAAAAATTGTCTTAAATATTGTCTTAAAACCCCCCTTTATGTTGTAGTGATGGTTGCCAAAGCAGATTAGTTGCTGCGCGCAGAGCTCAACAATGCTCATTTCTCCTTCAATGCCTGAATACTTACACATGTCAAGGAAATATTGTGTCATTTTCTTCACAAAGGTTGCATAAATCTCCATTTTTTTCACATCACTCTTGTGGTTTTAGCGACAATGGCAACCTTTGCAAGGTATTTATTCCATTGGATTTACAAATGGGATTTGGGTATTTGTCTATCAATTCTCTAGAGTTCTATCAATCTAAGGACAATGAATTTTTAGAGCTCGATGCAAAGGTAATAAACAAAGGCGAGAGTTTCATAAAGGCTTTCGAGGTCAAAATTTCGTCCTAGACAAAGCTTGATAGCATTCAGAGCAAGCCCATTGACTTACCCTTCAAGGAATTTATCGGGTGGGAGTTGGTGATTTAGTCTTCAACGAAGCCATTGGGCTCGAGAAAATACCAGAGAATAATAGACTGGTCTTTGAGATTGGAGACATGGGTGATCCTCAGCTGGAGACTCGGGTCGAAAAACCTAAAAACAATGTTGAATTTCAGAGGGGAATAATCAACACATTTGAGTGCTACTATAGATGGGTTGGAAAGAGAAATAAAGGAAATCAAGTGCAAGATTGCAAATTTGAAAAATAGTGAGAAGCAGATCACCAAAAATTATCTTGGGTTGAATAAAATCTCCAGTGGGAAACGTGACAACAACGCTGAAGAAATTTCTTCACAAACAGAGGTTCCTAAAAACCAGGAAAATGTTGTGAAATCCGAGAAGAAGAAGAAGTGGGTTCCTAAGCAAGGCATTTCAATCTTTGATACTGTAGCATGGAGCGATTGGTTAGCTGTATGAGGTTTGTAGTTCATATTTTTTCCAAGGACCATGCTGAAATATGAAAGAAAATATGCCTTTTCACTTCTTGTCGAGGACCATGCTGAAATATCAAAGTATCAAAGTAAGTATGCAATTTAATTAATTGAAAACGTGATGGTGAATTCTCATTTCCTTGATATCTACAATTTTCTTCATATTCATTCATGAAGCTCAACATGAAACCTTACAGATGCCAATAGTTTTGAGTTGTATCCAACAATATGAAAAAACATTTATAAAATAATTGATTGGATATTCCATAGTATCCATCCTCCTTGCCAAGGACATCAACTTCCCTCACAGTTCCAAAAGGGACAGGTGTCCCCATCAACTTGCCAATTATCGATTGGATTTTTTTTATGTGGTGCTGTAAAAATAAAGAAATTTTAACATGGCTTAGGGATCCCTTTATTATCCAGTCTTTTTCACTAATCCCAAATATTTAAACTTCAAGGATGCATTCAGAATTGCATATAAAATAATACATTTGTTATAATATGATTTAGAGTGTTGTCCTTGGATGGCAACCCACTACGAAGATGATGGCAACCTACTTCTAATGAAGTTGTTCTTGATGCTTGATAAGTTTATTAATGCTGTAAATATGATGTTCTACAAGTAGTACAAAAGTTGCAGAAGAAAGAAATATCAGTATGTGCAAGAATAATGATGAAAAAGGTGTGTTACAAGGCATACACGGGTTTGTCTAGGAGAAGTAGTGTATGCACGCGGAAAAGTACGTGCCAAGTCGCGTATGCTCAATTGCACTCTAAATTTGTAAAACTAGGGGTTACTACCATGGTATTGACCCATTGTATTGAGCGCTGGATTGTATATTTGGTCCTATCCAGGAATACCATCGGAAGTGGTGTGGTTTTGGCTCATGGTATTGAAAAAGGGTAAACCTATATAAGGAGAAGAAAATCATTGAGCAAGGGGGTGCATGAGTCTGGGTTTGAATGGATACTTCACTCTGAAGTATGTCTGTACGGAAAGGGTAACAGTTTGATGATAGATTTGAATCTGTGATGCACTTATGAAGAAAATGATGAAGAAGGGAATCTAGATCTGAAATGTATTTGTATCTTCTAGATCTATTTATGGAATGCTTAGATCTGAGATGAGGCGAACATCTGTCTGAAGTAAAGGGTAAAATCTGAACTGAATATCTGATCTGAAGAAGTAAGCTTCTCTATAATGTTTGAAGATCTATACACAAGTTTATAACAGTGGAAGTGCGTATATATGCGGGTTGGATAAAGCGAAAGCGTGTATGGGTTGTGAAATTAGTTCTGAAGTATGTGCAGAGGTATTTAGACACGTCGAATTTATATGCATGGAAGCGCATACATAAGCATGGATCGCGGAAAGGAAAGCGCATATGAAAACTAGGGTTTTGTCGAAGTATGTGGAATGAAATGTCCGATCTCACTGCCGTGTTACTACCATCCCGTATTCTACGTCTCCGGGTTTGCCCGAATTGATAAGTACTCGCTATTTATGTATGATTGAGCTTAAATGTGTGGAGTGGGTCCAGTCTGAAAATATGATGAAAAGAGGCCTACAAGTTGTGCTCTAAAGAAAGCTTCTAGATCCAGTGTGAAAATTGATGAAACGTGGTCCATGGTGGTGTTGAGGGTTGTAGCCTTCAGTCAGGGGGTTGTAGCTCCCTTCCAGGAGTGGCTGGTAAATGAGAGCAGGGGGTCGTAGCTCCCTTCCAGGAGAGGCTGGTAAACGAGCACAGGTGGGTGCCTGTGTGCTGGTATGAGTCTGCACCAGCACATTGTTGTAAGATGTTTTCTTTATAATAAAATATTGAAGGCTGAGACAACGGCATCGGTGGTTTTCTCCCGACTTGGGTTTCCACCTAAAATTCTGGTGTTCATGTGTGATACTTATGTGTGATGGTTTGTTCTGTTATTACTGTGCATGCTTACTGTTAACCAAATATAAGATGAATAAATGTTGCAAAGATATAAGTTAAGAAATAAATGCATCTCTGTGTATACACGAGTTCTATGAAGGCTATCCGTGTGTATACGCTAGTTGGCTTCAGCAAAGTAGTGTATGGGTTTTTAGAGAATGAAAAAGTAAAAGTTTGAGTATGCTCCTAACATCGATTCACTCCTCTCCTCACATTTTCCCAACTGCACGATGTGTCCTTCTGCAGAAGCTTGATCGCTTGAAGGAGATCCGTCGCAATGGGAAGTCATGAAGGAGTAATGTCTATAAGGCCACCTCTATTCAATGGAGATAATCTATTATTCTGGAAGATACGAACAAAAGCATATCTGCAAAGTCTTGGTGCAGAAGTATGGGCAATCGTGGAAGAAGGTTATCAGTATCTGGCAAGTATTCCTACTGATGCAGCAGAAAGGAAGAAATATGAAGTCAATGCCAAAGCAGTCAATGTTTTGTTAGGAAGCATGTCTGAACTAGAATTTGCTAAAGTGATGCAGCTAAATTCAGCAAAAGAAATATGGGACAAAATCATTCTGAGCTATGAAGGAGATACAAAGGTAAAAAGTGCAAAACTCCAAACTCTCAGAATTGAATATGAAAATTTAAGGATGCATAGTGATGAGAGTATTGCCAGTTTCTTTTTACGTCTAGATGATATTGTAAATCGTATGAGAATTTTGGGTGAAACCATAACCGATACTACTCTGGTGGAAAAAGTCTTAAGATCTTTGACTTCAAAATTTGAGTCAAAAGTATCAACTATTGAAGAAAGGCAAGATCTGCAAACTCTTACTATTGTTCAACTACATGGTATTCTGACTGCTTATGAAATGAGACAAGGAGGTCCCTCTCAAATCAAAGAAGCTGCTTTTAAGGCGTGTGCAAAAGGAAAAGAAAAGGAAGTTGTCAAGGAATCAAATTATATATCAGAAGAAGAACAAGCAAATTTTGTGAGAAGACTCCAACCAGGCACTGCAAGATTCAAAGGTAAGCTTCCCTTCAAATGTTTTGATTGTGGAAGAGTTGGTCATTATGCTGCGAAATGTCCTTATAGAGAAAATCATGATAAAGGGAAACAATTTGTAAAGGGAAAGAGTTATTATGCAAATGAAGATAATAATGAAATGTCAAGTGAAGATGAAGAAGATTTTGACCAAGATCTACTAGTGCTCATGGCAAGGAAGCAAAAGAAGAAGGCTACTCAAAAGGAGATTTCTCAGAAAACATGTGCAACAGAAAATAAAGAAGATAAAATAGGTATTGAATGTTTTTCTTATGATTCACTTTCTTTTGCAAGCAATGGTAAATATAGTGAAAGTAATGTTATGAATCTAGAAGAAGCTCTCAAGATTAAAGATGAAGATCAACAAATATCATTTAAAGAAAGAGACGATATCTACAATGAGATGATCTCTCAACTGAAAGGACAGATAGAAATTCTGAATGAACAGGTAGACAAATATCAAAAGTTGTATAATTATGGAAGCAATCGAAATAAAATACTTGAAGTAGAAATCAATGATCTAAATGAAGATCTGGAAAGATCAAATAAGAAGAATGAAGGACTTGAAGAAGAAATCATCTCTCTAAGAATAGATCTTGAAGCATCAAATAAGAAGAATAAAGAACCTCTACACTCATTTGAAAAGGAAGGACTTGAAGCAGAAATCATCTCTCTCAAAGAAGATCTGGAAAAATCAAATAAGAAGAATGAAGAACTGCTACAAACATGTGAAGAGAAAGAAAATTGGTTGAAGGAAGAAATTTTAAAATTGAATGATCAAGTAGAAGAAGGAAAAAGGGTCGAAGAAAGCATGAAGAAGCAATGTCAAAAATTGGAGGTTGAGGTAAACATTCTCAAAGGTAAATTAGAAGAAAAGGATAAACTCTTGAGGTTTCAAGATAGTACTAAGATTCTGGACAATATTCTTAGTAATCAAAGGTCTCCTGCTATTAAACTTGGTCTTGGTTTTCATGAAACTGTCAAAGGAGAATCTAGTTCGCAAGGAAGTGCTAAAGATTCAAAGGATGTCAATGCAAAACCTGAAGAGTTGAAAGAAACAAGAAGTCAACCGACAATCATGAACACTCAAAGGAAATCATTAAATAATGTTGAATGCTTTAAATGTCATAATTATGGGCATGTTGCAGCCAATTGCAGAAGCAGATTGTTTCAGTCACAAACAAACAGATTCTACACAAAAAGGTACTCTGGTTTCTTCAAGGGATATTGTTTTTCATGCAGCAAGTATGGTCATAAAGCAGTTGATTGCAATAGAAGGAAGAATAGAACAACACATTATGATCCTTATGCTTACTTTTCTGGTCACATAAGATGCTATACTTGTAACAAGTATGGACATGTAGAAAAAGAATGCAGGATGAATAGATCTGAAAAATTGGAGAACTTCTAGCACACAATAAGAAAGTTCAAGCAAAGTTGGAAAAAGAAGGAGGACCGGTCAGAAATGTAGGGAATATTGACCCTACTGCAGTCATCCACTTCTAAAGCTTACTTCTCTTAATGACTGCAGGAGTGATGTGAGATACATTATAGGGATTAGTAATGTATCGTCACAGGGGGAGCAATGTATGGTGATTCCCATGATGGTTTTGGTTATTTTGGTTATGTTTATTTCTGACAGAGCATCTGATGTGAAGAAGATAGGTACAGGTGGTACAAACTCAGGGGGAGATGAAGGAATGTGAAGTTTTCAATTTTTCACTTTCCATATGCAGGTTCTTTGAACTAAAGCCGCGTATACATGCGAGTTCCAGTGGAGACAGTCACATATGCATTTATGATAAGAAAATTAGTATGACAGCTGAAGATTAGGAGGACAGGTTCAAGGGGAGCATCAGTTTGACTAATAATGATTGTATTATTGGCACTGTATCTGCTTATTTCTCAGTTCTAAATGATGATGACATGATACATGGTTTCTTATGATGATATTATGGATGAGCCCTGTTTGCTTTTTGTTGAAGAGTATTCTTTGTTTTCACACATGGATGAGATGGAAGTCTTATGATTCAGAGATAAGGACAGATCATGCAGAAATTGTTGCTGATAACTTGCTTTCAGGTTGCACAAGCTAAGGAGGAGCCTTGGTCATATGGAAAGGATTCTTGGATCCACATTTTCAGGGGGAGCATTAGCCTTGCTGAGCGTAATGCATTGTTGCCATTATGATGATTCTGAAATAAGATCTCTCTCTCTTGAGGTCTTTCTGGTACTGGTCATAAAAAGTCATATTTTTAATTTGATGAAAAGGTCATGTTGAGACCTATGATGTAAAATTGTAATATTCAGTCATGTAAGGACTTGATCAAATATGTAAACCCACTTGGTTGGGTACTTGAGTCAAATTTTGTAAACCCACTTGGTTGGGTATTTGAGTCTCATATGTAAATCCACTTGGTTGGATATTTGATGTAAGTATGAGTCCTTGGTGATAGGAAGGTCATAGATTCATGTACTTCATTGAAAAATATGTTTGAAGATTCAGCATGAACTCAGGGGGAGCATGGTAACTTCAGTGCACATCAGATCTACAGCGCTCTTCTATCTACATGAGGAGAAAACAACCTTGTGTTGGTTTTGATCCGCCCTTTGCCCTTGATGTCAAAGGGGGAGAGTGACATGGTGTTTGAATAGGGGAGAATATCATTATGCTTAATATATCTATCTGTTGTGGTGATCAAACACCATCGTGGTTGCCATCAAGTCCAAAGGGGGAGATTGTTGGCAATATGATGCAGAGTGTTGTCCTTGATGGCAACCCACTTGATGAAGATGATGGAAACCTACTTAATGAAGTTGTTCTTGATGCTTGATAAGTTTATTAATGATGTAAATCTGATGTTCTACAAGTAGTACAGAAGTTGCAGAAGAAAGAAATATCAGTATGTGCAAGAATAATGATGAAAAGTGTGTGTCTCAAGGCATACGCGGGTTTGTCTAGGAGAAGTAGCGTATGCACGCAGAAAAGTACGTGCCAAGACGCGTATGCTCAATTGCGCTCTAAATTTGTAAAACCAGGGGTTACTACCATGGTATTGACCCATTGTATTGAGCGCTGGATTGTATATTTGGTCCTGTCTAGGAATACCATCGGAAGTGGTGTGGTTTTGGCTCATGGTATTGAAAAAGGGTAAACCTATATAAGGAGAAGAAAATCATTGATGAGTCTGGGTTTGAATGGATACTTCACTCTGAAGTATGTCTGTACGGAAAGGGTAACATTTTGATGATAGATCTGAATCTGTGATGCACCTATGAAGAAAATGATGAAGAAGGGAATCTAGATCTGAAATGTATCCGTATTTCTATATCTATTTACGAAATGCTGATCCTCGAGGATGAGGTAACAATCTGTCCGAAGTAAAGGCTAAAATAAATGAATATCTGATCTCGAAGAAGCAGTACACGCCTATAATGTCCGAAGATATATACGCAAAGTTTGAATAGGAAGCGTAGGCACGCGGGTTGGATAAAGCGAAAGCGTATATGGGTTGTGAAATCAGTTCTGAAGTATGTACAGAACTATACGCGAGTTTATATGCATGGAAGCGCGTATATACACGGGATCAGTGAAAGGAAAGCACGTATGAAAATTAGGGTTTTGCTGAAGTATGAAAGGTGAAATGTCTGATCTGTTCTACTGTTACTACCATCTCAGACTCCTACAAGCTCCGGTTGTCCGAATTGATAAGTACGCTTATGTATGATTGAGCTTAAATGTGTGGAGTGGGTCCAGTCTAAAAATATGATGAAAAGTGGCCTGAAAGTTGTGTTCTATTGAAGCTATTGGATCCAGTGTGAAAATTGATGAAACGTGGTCCATAGAGGTGCTGAGGGTTGTAGCCTTCGCCGTGGGGTTGTCTCCCTTACAGGAGTGGTCAGTAAATGAGAGCAAGGGTCGTGAGCCCCTTCCAGAGAGGCTAGTAAACGAGCGTTGGTGGAGCCATGGGTACGGTGGCTGAGTCTCCACCAAAGACATTGTTGTAAGATGTTTTCTTTATAATAAAATATTGAAGGCTGAGACAACGGCAGCGGTGGTTTTCTCCCGACTTGGGTTTCCACCTAAAATTCCGATGTTCATGTGTGATACTTATGTGTGATGGTTTGTTCTGTTATTAATATGCATGCTTACTGTTAACCAAATATCAGATGAATAAATGTTGCAAAGATCTAAGTTAAGAAATAAATGCATCTCTGTGTATACGCGAGTTCTATGAAGGATATCCGCGTGTATACTCTAGTTGGCTTCATCAAAGTAGCGTATGGGTTTTGAAGCATGAAAAAGTAAAATTTTTGAATATGCCCTAAATACTAATTCACCCCCCCTTCCTCAAGATTTTTCCCAACAAATATTAACTAAGTAACTTAAACCACATGAAAATAAGTGGAAATAATAATTAAACATGAAATCAAATGCACAACAATTTGATTATGGAGTTCACCTAATGTGGGCTACGTCTTTGAGCCCTGCTCAAAAGTGGGGAGGCCTTCTTTCATTAAGTGGCATAAAAGAAATCAGATAGAAGAAACTTCACGAAAACAACCCTTATAACTCCAATCTGGATGATAGCCTGAAAATGGAGACCTCAGTTGGATAAAGGACATCACCATTGGGTTTGTGGCATGAAATCATATAAAAATGACTATCAAATTTTCAAATTCTAAAACTAGCACCTATGGCCCTCTAAGGGAATCTTTTTGGCATCTCCAAGATACCCTTGCTCAGGGCTCAACTGTCCAAGCCACTCCTCCATTGCCAGTCTCATCGAATTACTAGAAGAAAGGTATAAATATTGTGTTTGGGGTAGAATTTACAACATAGGGTCATTGGCCTGTTGGAAGCAAGTGTTAAATTTGGTGGGGGAGGTCGGTGGTTCCAACCCTTGCTCGAAAAAATTTTTATATAGCAAATTTTTAATATTAAATGGGGTCGATTGCATATAATGCAGCCACCGTAACAATTATGATCTGGAAATGTTATATATGGGGGTCGACCCATGTGTTTTGGGTGATTTCAACCCCCCTCGAATCTCATTAGCGTGGTTCTATTGTTGACATATGACCGTGGATGGGATCTGGGTCACCTGCGGCCCCGACCCACCATTATTGTTTTATATATATAAATATAACATTACGTATTGTTGGATAGTTGGGGTGTGGCTGGGGTGGCATCTTTCCACCCCAAATCATATATTTTTTTTATTTCTTTTAATATAAATAGTTCAAAAAAAATCCACCGGAAAATAAGGGATACTAGGAAAATTAAGGAGGTGAAAAATTTTCCTGTTCCATTGGTTCGATTCCGTGCATCGGGACTTTTCCAAATTGTTCAAAGTGTGAAGAATTCACCAGATAACATTCTCCGCATCTTGGGAGAGTGTCACAATAGCTTTGGAGAGTGTCTCTGAATGGTAACGTACAGGTTTCCTCTATTGCATCAAAACTTCTCCCATGGCATATCCACTGGCATATGTTTCGATCTCAAAATGATGTTGGAGGTCTAGTAATGCCAAAACTTGTGCAATGTTGATCTTGTCTTTCAGTGTATCAAAGTATTTATGTTGCTTTCCTCCTCACTGAAAGGTTTTATTCACACTTTTCAATGCATGTAAAGGGGATGAAATGACATAGAAGTTGGTAATGAATCTTTGTTTTAGGCCATTTTACAATAAAATCAATTTTAGAAGGATCTATTTTCAATTTTCCACCACCGACAATATGACCCAAGTAAATGAAAGAGGTATTACCAAATTCACACTTCGACATTTTGACATACAATTTTTCATTTTTCAAAACATAAAGTTGTGTTTTAACATGACAAGCATGATGATCCCATGCGCTACTGTAAACAAGAATGTCATCAAGATATACAAGTACAAAATCATCAACAAAATGCTTGAAAATATCATTCATCACCTTCATGAATGTGGTCGGAGAATTACCTAGTTTGAATGGCATCACCAACTATTTAGAAACCGATGTTTCATCTTGAATGCAGTCTTCCATACATCCTACTATGCAATCATGACCTGAATATAGCCACTATGCAAGTCCAATTTTGTGAAATTTTTTTTTTTTTTCAATTGATCTAAAAAATCATTAATGTTAGGAAGAGGGCATCGATTCTTCACTATTATTTTATTGAGTGCCTTGTATTCCACACACATCCTCCATGTGCCATAATTTTTTTTCACCAACATGATAAGTGAGCCACATGGAGAAGAACTCGTTCTTATGACCCCTTGGTTCAACAATTCCTACACATGCTTCTTTATCTCCTCCATCTCAATGGTTGAAAACCTATACATACAATTTTTAGGTAAAAGAGCAACCTGCTACAAGTGAATCTCATGTTAGATCTCACACTTAGTCCACCCACTTGGTTCATGAAAAGTCCCATCATAATTAGAAACAATTTTTCACAATTCATTTTTATGAGTGGGATCACAACCTTGGAAAACATCAGATGTCTCCACATATTTTACTATCACAACCATGAGAATGCATCCTTTCTTGGAATTCACCAACCTCTTCATCTGACATGAACTTACAATATTGACACTGAATTTGGCACATTGAGCTCTAAAAATGTATTCCATCTAATATTTCTTGAGATGATACTTGTTTTCATGGCAGAAGAAAAACTCTCTCCTATCATACAAATACAAACTCCACAATACCATGCCATAGATATCCAAAGGTACAACATCAAGATCAACCTCATCTACTAGTTTGGATGAAATAAAAAATCTAGCCTTACACAATTTGGTTACATGTATTTTGGCTTTATCACACACCCAACTAAGAGGGTAAGCTTTCACATGAGGCTTGGTTTCCAATCCTAACTTTTTAACCAAGAATTCTAAAATCACTTTTTCTTGTGAGTCTGGATCATCCAAGGTTTCCACTTTAGTATGTTTCATTACAACCCTAACGTGGAACAATTCAATTCTCTTTCGTTCATTAACAAGAGGCTCACTTGAAAAAATTGTACTTGCATGTGATTCATAAATTTCATTAGAATAAAGAGAACGAGTATCTTGTGTGCCCAATGTTGTGATCAATGTATCATCACCTGAATAAAATCCAAGGTCCTATTGCGTGGTTTCCACCATATTTTTCTTGCTCTTTGCACCAAATATCTTTGGCTTCAACTCCAGATTCAACTTCCAACAATGTTCATCATCATGGCCTTCCTTCTTGCAATGTGTGAAAGATGGCATCACTCCTTCCTCCTTCTTGGTTGTAGCTTCCTTCTTGTCATTTCCCTTGCCTTTTATTTTTAACTTTCCATTATAAGGTTTGAAAGATGATTTCTTTGACTAGTCTTCATTTCCATTCTTGCCCCTGATTTCAAGGTGAATGGCCTTCACAATGGTCGCATCAATAGTAGTAGGTTGGAATAATAACAAAGAATGTCAGATGTAACTATGTAAAGCACCAATATAATTTGTTACAGTTTTGTGTGAATCAAGTGGAATGCCCAAATTCAATGCTTGTTTTCTAAATTCTTCTGTGAAGCTTTGTGTGTTTTTACCCTTTCCTTGTCTTAAATATTGACATATCATTAAATCCTTTTGTTGATAACCGAAAGGATAAAAAATGATATTTTAATGCAGAAAAATAAAATAAAAAAATGGACCAAGAAAAAATGAGATTACCCAAGTTTTTTCTGCCTTTCTACAACTTTCTCTCCCACCAAACGAGAGTGGTGCTACTCATCTGAAGGGATGCTAATTGGATCTTTACCTCATCCTCCTCGATCTTCTATATCCGAAAATAAATTTCTATCTGTCTAATCCAATTTTTATGTTTCTCTACATTACATTCTCCATTATATGTGGGAAAATCAAAATTTACATCTAGCTTAAAAAATGGTTTCTTAGATGTATGTCTATGATGCCTGTTAGAATGATGAGAAGAGGAAGAAGAAGAAGAAGAAGAAATTTCACTGGTGGATGGAGAGGGAGGAGGTTCTCCTCCACCACCTTCATGGTGTACCAATGCATGATCCTTGGGATCTTATTCTCATGTTTGATTTCCTTCCCATATTCTACAAAAAAATTATCAACTTTTTCTACCATGTTGAAGAAGATTTTGTGGTAATTTTAATTCTTCTTCTTCTCATGCATCCTCATTTTCCATGTTTTGTCTTCGTGGTTCACCCCCTGCTTTGGGATCAAAGGATTTAATTTTTCCTTCAAATTTTTAGATATTTCTCCTGGTTAGCATTCGCTCATGCAACTTGCATCAAGAATACATGCTCTAATACCAAACTTGATCCCATAGCATTTAACTTCAAGGATGCATTCAAAGTTGCATATAAAATATCATATTAACCAGGTAACTCAAACCACATGAAAATAAGTGGAAATCATAAGAAAAAATGATATGAAAGACACAATGATTTGATTACGGAGTTCACCCAATGTGGGCTACATCTCCTGGGCCTGCTCAAAAGTGGGGAGTCTTTCTTTCATTAAGTGGCATCAAAGAAATCAATTACAAGCAACTTTACAAAAATGACCCATATACCTCCAATTTGAATGATGGCCTAAAAATGGAGCTCTCGATGGAGAAACAGACATCACCATTGGATTCATGTCGCAAAATCGTATAAAAATGACCATAAAATTTTCAAATTCTGACACTGGCACCTCTGCCCTCTAAGGGAATATTTTTGAATCTCTAAGATACCCTTTCTAAGGCTTCCACTACCTAGGTCACCCTGATTTTTCCACCCCTCCATCATCAGTCTCGCGAATTGTTGAGCCCCAAGTTTTTTCTTTCTTCCATCATACTTCACCCCATTTTCTCTTGTCCATTGTTATCCCAGGCTCAAATGATCAATGAAATTAGTTAAAATTACTTTTAGAATGAATAACATGGCTAACTTGCTAAGTTTTGTGATTTTGTCATTGTAATGCATTTTTAACTGAAACTAGCTACAGAATGCAGACATTCCGTAGCTAACCGCCAATTCTGCAGTTGTCTTCACGTTCAAGCATGTTCCAGGTGTACTCTCAGGAAAAGCCACACATGGGTATATTCCACATCATGTCCTCATCGTTCGTTGCTCACCATGAAGAATGAACCGAATTCTGGACGTGGTTTCGGTACGTGGGAACTCATTCAAGGAGGCAGACTCCTAATAGGACTAGGACAGTCCAGATGTCCTTTGTCCCTGTACGCTGCCATCTTTAGAGTTCTAGTACGATTTTGATATGAAAAGACAATGATCCCCGTATTGTTGCAAGTTCTGTTATGAAGATTTGATATAAATGCACTCGGGAAATCGAGAGGCTAGCTCTAGTTTTTTATTAGATTTCGTGGATTGACTGCTTTATTTCTGAAGACCGAGAATACTCAGTTTCAAGTTATTTTCCTTTAATGAAGAAGACAACATTGCTTTGAACGCGTTGAGTTGATTTTGAGTTAGATTCCGTCTGGTGGTAGAGGGCCACTGCCTCCTGAACGGCTTTACTTTCGTAATCTAGATAAGTATCTTAGTTGTTTCCACGTTTTTGAAGTTTGGGTTCATAGTTAATTTCATTAGTCACTATAGCTATACTTGTTCTAAGAAAATCTTCCAAAAAATCATGATAATGAATGAGAAATGGCTGTAGTGTTATAGATTTTAATTGCAATTTCTTTTGTTCATTATCACAGTTGAACTTATTCTAGTAAACTCTTCCAAAAAATCATTATGATGGCTAAGGAATGACTGTGATACTGAAGATTTCAGTTGCTTTTTTACACTAAGTAGCATAGTTGATCTTACTCTTAAAACGCTCTTCCAAAACATCATAACAATGGGTAGGAAATAGCTGTGATGCCTTAGTTTTTAATTTTAATTGCTTTCAGTTTTCATGTTTGCATTTTCATTGAATTGTACATCCAGGATTGTTCTAAGAATCTCTTCCAAAACACCATTCATGATGGACAAAATAGGCTGTAGAATCCCATAGATTAATTGCATGATAACTTAGTTAGGGCACTTCGAAGTCAAATTGCATTCAATTCATGCTCTGTTATTTCGTTTTAAGTTTGATAATGGCTTGTTAGTTTAGCACTGTGTATTGTAGACTGATAGCACTTTATTTCAGTTCTAACTTAGCTCACTGTATTTACATTACACATTTAGTTGTCATCCATTGCATATTAAATTACATTAGTTGTTAAACTTAAACACCATGGCCTTCATTATTTACAAAACCTCTTTTGTTCCAAATCTATAATTAACTCATAACCATCTGGACAAAAGATAGTAATAGTCCAAGGCCTGGAGTACTTTTGCAACCTTTTTTTCATTTCACAAACAAACATTTCCTCAAAAGACTATTCTAAAAATCTATAACCTTTGAGTGAAGTTTAGTGGTGTTAAACTAAGTTGCAGAATAGAATTAGGAGCTAGTTTTAAAGTAGAGATATTTTGATGTTACAAGTGTTCTTTTCCATATATGTTTCATAAACCTTTAATCATGGATGAGATGTTGTATCATTACAAGATTGACTGTTTAATTGTTTAATTAGGAGAATTTTTACACTTAGCTGCCCATTCCTCAAGCTCTTCCAAAATATCCTTAATGAATGGTTTGGACAAGTTAAATTCATGTTGTGATTCATTTTCCTGAAGTCATTATCAAGCTTTGTATTTTTGCTAAGTCATAGTTTAGGTTTGGTTCTGTCTCAGTATTTGTATTTGTCATTTGTCATCAACAAATTAGGCTTCACTCTATTTTTTAACCAGTAGCTTCTTTCCACCAGCATTTAGTTCTTTTCCTTGTGAACATAAAACCATCAAAAGACCAAAAACATCATAAAACACTAAACACAACGCAGTAAGAAACAAACACCTAGGCACATACAGTGCACCTCACTTCAGCAGTTTACCAACCCTAGTTGACAATTAAATGAACTCAATTTAGGAGACTAGGTTGAGCACAAACATTTTGGCGCCGTTGCCGGGGAAGTGAAAACTAGGTAACCTTTGTTTCTTAACTCCCAAAAACAATTATATGCGCAGAGAGAGAGACTCAAGGGGTAGATTCATAAGCAGCAGAAGCAGAAGTTTGATTCCTAGAACACCACTTGTTTCACCTAGACCAAGAGCTAGTGCACCTTCAACTCAGACCCACATTCCATCCATTACTGATCCTAGACTTCTAGAAGACCTAAGATCAGATATTCCATTAGAGAGACCTTTCACTTCATCCACTAAACCTGCCTTAGAAGAAGATCCAAAGACTCCTGTTAGGGACACAAACTTTTCCACTTTCACAGGAGAATCAACCATGGCAGAGGAAGGGGAAGGAGGAGTCTTTAATGGAGAACACACATTATTTGGAGGGGGTAGAGGTAGAGGTAGAGGTAGAGGAGAAGGAGGTAGAGGTGCAGAAGGAGGAAGAGGAAGAAGAGAAATAGGAAGCTCTTTTGGGTTCCCTATAATAGATGAAGAAACCAATACAACCATGAAAAACATTTCACCCTCCATCCTTCCAAACTTCAATGGACTTAAAACTGAAGATCTTGAAACCTTCCTATTTGAGTTTGAAGTCCTGTGTAGAACTTATGACTACTTACAAGATGCTCAAAAACTCAAACTATTTCCTTCAACATTGAAAGGAGCAATATTGAAGTGGTTTATGAGTTTGATCAACAGTTCTATTAGGACATGGGAAGACATGAAACAAGCATTTCTAGAGAGGTATTTGGATTATTGTATTCCGGTCAATCATAAGGAAGAAGTGTTTAAGATGTTACAAAAAGAAGATGAAAATTTGGAAGATTTGTTGGAGAGATTTCATTACAACATCAAAAGAGAAAAAATGGAAAACTTAGATCAAGACACCTTAAAAGCTCTTTTGTTGAAAAAAATTAGGGATGAATGGTTGGATATGCTTAACATGATGGGAAAAGGGGATATATCACAGCTCACATTACCTGAAATATCTGAGTTATGTATCAACCTTTTAAGAGGGAAATCTAAAACTGTAAAAGGTCCAAGAGATCCTGCTCTTGCAAGGGAAAGTAAGTCTGCTTCTGGGACAGTAAGTAGATCAGAAATAGGACATATGCTTGATGATTTCAAATCTGACATCTTAGGGAGTCTTAGTGAACAAATAGACACCCTTAAGATACAAAACAAGCAAAAAGCTGAATCTGATGCCTTGGCAGTCTTTTGTCCCAAATGTAGAAAGAAACATGCCTTGAGAGAGTGTCCTTTGGATGTAAAAGTTGTAGAGACCTGTGTCATTTGTTCTGAAAAACATGAGACCAAGAATTTTCCTTCTCTTCCTGGTCTCAAAGCTATCTTTCAAGAGGAAACTCCTACAGATTCCACAGAATCTCTCAATTTTGTCTCTAGAAGGCCTTGGCAAGGACCTCAAACACAAGGATTCCATGATCAAATGTATAACCAACATCCGCCTTGGAATTCTTGGCAGCAACCTTGGCCTTAATTTCAAAATCAATCTCAAGCTTGGGCACAAGGAGCACAAAATCCCTATGGAAGATACTCTCAGTACTATCAGTATCCACCATCCTATCCACCATACCCACATTTTTATCCTCAAAATCCTCAACAAAATTTTCAACAAAATCCTCAAAATCCACAACATCAAAATCAACCACTTCCATTACCATTTCCTCAGAAAACAAATCAGTTGCCTGCCCAACCCATACCAAACCCCACCAATAAAAATCCTCAGAACACATACATGATAGAAGGCCAACAGTTTCCAACTTATTTGATCACTCCTTTAGACCTTAGTGATGTTCAACTTAGGTCTGGAAGAATACTTGAAAAGAGGAAACCTTCTGTGATCATCCAAGAACAAGATAACTCTGAGGAAGACTCTCTACGGGTGAATAAAAGTCTTGAAGAAGATACATTTTTTCAGGACCCAAACATTGAAAAATCAAAGCAAAAAGAACCAATAATTTCAACTCATGTATTAGAGCAGCCATCAACATCTACTTCTATACCTCCCTTTCCATAAAGATTACAAATTGATAGAGGTGTAGAAAAACAAATTATGGTGCCTAATTATGATTTCCTAGATGAACTGAGAAATGTTTGCATTAAGATTCCATTATTACAAGCCATCAAGGAAATTCCAATTTTAGCCAAAACAATAAAGGAGTTGAGCATGAAGAAAACAAGAAAAAGAATAAGAGAGACAAAGAAAATTCAGCTGGCAGGAAAAATAGTAGACATTATGACGGGTAAGATTGCTATTCCAAAGTATCTAGACCCAGGAAATCCAGTTGTTAAAATTCACATCAATGGAATTGAAATACAAAACACACTCATTGATTTAGGAGCAGCAATCAATATCATGAGTATACAAATCATGGATAAACTGAAACTTCCTAATCTTCTCTTTAAACTCACATTATTACAATTAGCAGACAGATCTGTGATCAAACCTGATGGGGTAATAGAAGACATTCCAGTATCCTTAGATTCTTGGGAGTACCCTGTGGATTTCATGATCCTAACTCCTAAGAATAATATAGGAGGACATCCTGTTATATTAGGAAGACCTTGGTTGGCTACAGCTGATGCTTTCATTAGTTGTAGATCCGGTGATATGTACATCTCTGATGGTAGTTCAACTAAGAAATTCACTTTGTATCCTCCAGCTAGGACAATTATAGATTTAGATGATACTCAATGGATAGAGGATGAAGAAGATTTACAACCTCTCTTCACAATTTCAGAAATTAGTGAAGATAATCAAAATCTGAATACTCTAGAAAACTTTGAATCCTCTTCAGAATACAAACATGAACCATTTCAAGAGGGATCCAACATTGAGTTTTTGTCATCAAGGCAGATGTCTCTTCATTCTATGGATAAATTTGGCAACTCTACAAGTGAGATATTTCTAGGCAAAACTTTGAACATAAACAAGAACCTAGAAAAATCTCAACAAGAAGAGTTAGTCAAAGTATTACAGAGACATTCTTCTGCATATGCATGGGAGTACACTGACATGAAAGGGATAAGCCCCAAGACTTGCACTCATCACATCTGTATAGAGGAAAATTGTAAACCAATCAGACAACCTCAAAGATGGATGAATCCAAATCTTAGGGAGATTGTTAAAGAAGAATTGCAAAAATTGTTAAATGTCAGCTTCATCTATCCCATTTCAGATAGTCAGTGGGTTTCTCCTTTGGTAATTGTTCCAAAGAAAAATGGTAAATGGAGGGTATGTGTTGACTACCGAGAATTAAACAAAGCTACTCTTAAAGACCATTTTCCTTTACCTTTCATAGATCAAGTGTTAGATACATTAGCTGGCAAAAAGTACGTCTCATTCCTAGATGGGTTTAGTGGTTACAACCAAATCCAAGTAGCACTTGAAGATCAAGACAAAACCACATTTACCTGTCCTTGGGGTACCTATGCTTACCGAGTATTGCCATTTAGATTATGCAATGCACCTGCAACATTCCAAAGGGCAGTATTAGGAATTTTTTTAGATCTAATACATGATTGTGTAGAGGTATACATGGATGATTTCACAGTTTATGGAAACAAATTTGAAGAAGCCTTAGAAAACTTGGAAAAAGTTTTAAAGAGATGTCAAGAAGAAAATCTTTCACTTAGTCATGAGAAATGTTTCATGATGTTTACTGAAGGTATTGTTTTAGGGCATCACATTTCAGGGGATGGGATTAGAGTTGATGAGTCAAAAGTTGAAGTCATCTCTAACTTATCTATTCCAAGTTGTCAAAAATATGTTAGGAGTTTTCTAGGATTTATAGGATATTATCGGAGGTTTATAGAAAACTTCACCAAGATAGCATCTCCACTCTTCAAATTACTTACCAAAGATTGTGAATTCAAATGGACTTTTGATTGCCAGTTAGCCTTTGAAACCCTGAAAACAAAAATTTCTGAAGCACCTATTTTAAGGGGACCTAACTGGAAGTTACCTTTTCATATCTCAACAGATGCCTCTGATATAGCTCTAGGAGCAGTATTGGGACAAAAAGACTCGATTCCTTATGCCATCTACTAGACCAATAAAAATTTGAATCCTGCAGAATTAAACTATACTGTAACTGAAAAAGAGTTTTTAGCTGTTGTTCATGCCATAAACAAATTTAGACACTATATAACAGGCTATGAAACTTTTTTTCACACTGATCATTCTGTAATTAGATACTTAATGAACAAATCAATTACTAATGGCAGAGTCATAAGATGGTTATTGCTCTTACAAGAATTCAACATTACCATTCTAGATAGGCCTGGAAAACAAAACACAGTAGCTGATTTCCTATCTAGACTCCAAAATATCAAAGATGACACTCCAGTTGAAGATCAATTTCCTAATGAATATATTTTTGCAATTTCTACTCAAACTCCTTGGTTTGCCGATATTGCTAATTATTTAGTTTCAGGGAAATTTCCTTCAATAATGAATGCAAGAGATAAAAGAAAATTCATTTATGACAGTGCAAAATATTCATGGGTTGCTAATGAGTTGTACAAGACAGGTCCATATTTGATCATTAGAAGGTGTGTTCGTGAAGATGAGATGCCTGAGATTCTCAAGGCATGTCATGATGAACCTTGTGGCAGACACTTTGCAGATAAGAGGACAGCTTATAAGATCCTTAATTTAGGATATTATTGGCCATCCTTGTTTAAAGATGCTAAAGAGTATGTCAAAAGGTGTGACAGTTGCCAAAGGGTAGGGAAACCTTCTCTTTCAGGTGAGATGCCATTACAACCTCAGGTACATATTGAACCTTTTGAAAAATGGGCTTTGGATTTTGTAGGACCTATTAGTCCTCCATCAAGACAAAAGAGATATATATTAGTTTGCACCGATTATGTTACCAAATGGGTAGAGGCCAAGCCATTACTTTTTGCTAATGAAGCATCTGTAGTTACTTTTCTTTTTGAGGATATTTTTACTCGTTTTGGTGTCCCAAGGGAAATTGTTACATATCAAGGAGCTCAATTTACATCAAGGCTAGTGGAGCAAATGATGGAGAGGTACAAAATCAGGCATAGAAAATCTACTCCTTATCATCCACAAGCAAATGGTCAAGTGAAATCTACTAATAAGGTCATTGAAGGAATCCTAACAAAGACTGTTCATTTACATAGAAGAGATTGGGTAGATAGGCTTCCTGAAGCCTTGTGGGCCTATAGAACTACATGGAGAAACACAATAGGTCATACTCCTTATGAACTTGTTTATGGAAAGCAAGTTTTGTTTCACATAGAGTTCCAGATTCAAAATTTCAAAATGGCAGTTCAGCTAGGACTTGATTTAACGGAGGCACAAAAGCATAGACTGGAGCAGATTAATGAATTGGATGAGATCAGACAAGATGCAGTTCAGAAAACAAGTCTAGTCCAACAGCAAAGGACTAGATGGCATGAAAAGTACATCAAAGAGAAGAAATTCAAAGAAGGTGGCTGGGCTCTCTTGTTTGATTCAAAATTCAAGGATTTTCAAGGTAAATTTCAAACACATTGGCTAGGGCCATATGAAATTGTTGAAATTTTTGACAATGGAGCAGTAAAAATCAAGACAATAGATGAAGAAGAGGTCACTTTTCTTGTGAATGGTCATAGATTGAAGCTGTATCACAAACCACTCTCAAGAGAAGAATTTGTCAAGAAGTTCCAGGAAAACAGTGATGTGAAGTTAATGAAGAAGAATCTTTCTTCTTCATCAACTTGATTGAATTTTCTGAAACATTTCTTTAAAAAAAAATAAAAATAAAAAATAAATAAATAAAATAAAGTATAAACATGAAAACCAATCACTGATTGGCATGTTTATACAGAAAAGATAGGGTGAAAATCAGAGTCTTTCTGACACTCTAACTTTTCCATTTTGTTTCTGCAAGCAGCTGTTACAAAATCATAAGTTCAGATCCATTGCACTTATGATCCATCTCATTTCATTTCATTCCATTTACTTATCCATCCATACTCCATTTCATTCATTTATACTTCACTCCATTCCATATTTCATTCATCTCATTCCATACTTCATCCACCTCATTTCCATATCAAAATTTAAAAGTTTGATGTTTTTCTGCAAATGAATAACACATGTCATGGATTGCAGGACATTTCCTATTCTCTTCCACTACATTTCATAAATTATAATCCATCCCACTCCATCATTCACTTCATACATATCCCATTATACCATATTTCATCATTTATCTTCACTCATTCCATGTAATATTCCACTTATATTCCAAACCACTCCATTCCATGATTAAAATTCTCTACAGGTACATTATGCAGCTAAACAGACATTTTGCAGCTAATCAGACTTTCCGCAGCTAGGCAGTCATTCTGCAGCTACAGATCTTGAAGGCACTGATCAGTAGACATTTGAATTGCAACAAAATGATCCAGTATATCCATGAACAAGGATTATGAAGACCCACAAAATAATGGTTTCCAGAGGAGGACAAAGTATATAGAGACCACAAAAAGCAGATGAAAAGCAAAGGTAAAAATTTCTGATTATAATGGCATATCATAAAAACTTTAGTATAGTTTTAGTTATGAATCATTTGAAAAGTTGTTTTGATTATTTTTATTGATCATGCCAAATATACACTCTGCAAAACTTTGGATAAAAATCCTTCATTTCAAATCCTATACTCGATCATTATTTAAGCGGTTAAAATGCTGAAGTAATTGATTTTCTCACGTCACCCAGCCAAATCATTTAATGACAATTTTTGAAACCGTTGTAAAATATCTCCGCGGTCTTTTCACTCATTGATTTTTTTTCTTCACCTCACTTCATTAACTCGTTCCGTAATAACTCCCTATTACTTCATTCCGTAGCCAACCCTTCATAATTTCATTCTGTAAAACAAAGGTATCTCTATCACTGTGATCAGAGGTATATTAGTTTGAAATTTGAAGCCACTGTCACCGTGGAGCAGAGGTATATTAGTTTGAAAGTTGAAGCCACTGTCACCGTGAAGCAGAGGTATATCAGTTTGAAAGTTGAAGCCATTGTCACCGTGAGCAAAGGTATATCAGTTGGAAGATTGAAGCACTATTACCATGAAGCAGAGGAATATCAGTTTGAGGGTTGAAGTCATTGTCTCCGTGAGCAGAAAGAGTACTAATCTGAAGATTGAAGAAGAAATTATGGGCCTCATTGTGAGAACTAAACCAGTGGGCACAAAATACCTGGAAGGATACCCTCAAAGCAGAGAAATGTTGCAACAGGCAGGATGGCTGCAATTTCTTGAGAAATTTAATGGCTTCCACAAAGAAGTCACTAAAACATTTGCAAGGTCATTCAAAGGAGCCGAGGTTGAAGTTGGAGATGTTAAATTCACTGTCATAGAGGTTTTTATTGCAGAAGCAACAGGACTGCTTAGACATGGAGAAAGATGGTTTAAAAACAGAGAATTTCATAATGAATCATGGAAGAAAATCCTAAAATCACCAGGTATGGATGTCACTGTGTTTAAAAAGGGAATTCCAAGCTCTGCATTAAAAAATAAATGGAGAAACATATTTCTTATTCTACAAAAATTTATCACTTGTGAAGGTAGATATGGTACATTTTATGTTTACCATATTAGGTTGATAATGCATTTTCTGGAGGAAGAGCTAAATTTTCCCTATTTCTTGCTTCAAAGTTTAAAAAAGATGGCTTCTAGTTTTCAAAGGAGAGTCCAATTCCTAGAGACAACTCTATACCATCATGGCTTGGTTAAGATTTTAATTGAACACCATTTAGCCAAAACAAAAGATACTTGGGATAATTTATTGGTAAGAAATCACTTTGAGGAACCAAAAGAGCCTTCACCTGAACATCAGCCTACAAGGAGAAGCAGAAAATGGAGAGCCTCTAAAATTGAAATTGACAAAACAATACAGGAAAGTAGTGAAGAAATAATCTCTGAGAAGTTGACTCAGATTAAGAGACAACTTAAGGAAGAGAGGGTAATCAGAAAATCTGCCATAGAAAAAGGAGAGGGATCATCCCAGCCAAGAAGAAGCCATAGACTCAGGGGGAAACTAAGGAAAACACAGATCAAACAAACCGGGGTGATAAACATAGAATATGAGGAAACGTCTATTGAAGAAGATGTTGAAGAAGATTTTAATGAAGAAACCCCCTGAAATTGACCCTGCACAGCAAGAAGTTTATGACTATGTTGAAACATTGGAAAGGAAAGCTTCAGAGAGTAGAGATAGAACCCCTAGTCCTCCACTGTCCGAAATAGATGTGTTAAGAAGAGATAGGTATGCGCTGGAAGTACTTAATAGACATATTAGAACTGAGAATGATATTCTGAAGGAACAAGTCAAACTCAAAACCAGTATGAACTCAACCTTATCTCTACAAATGGACAAAGTGGAAAAGGCTAATGAAAAGTTGAAAAAGAGGAACAAGAAGCTAATCAGGGAACTTACCAATTTAAGGTTCAAGTTAGTCATCAGGAAACCCAGAAGACCTTTAACTTCCAGGCAAAGAAGAAGAAGAGGGTTGGATGTTCTTGCAGAAGTCTCTGAGTTTATGGAATAAGTTGCATGAGGACATGCAAGAAGTCAGCAGTGGGGGTATGTTGAGCCCCAAGTTTGTTCTTTCTTCCATCATACTTCACCCCATTTTCCTTTTTCCATTGTTATCCCAGGCCCAAATGATCAATGAAATTAGTTAAAATTACTTTTAGAATGAATAACATGGCTAACTTGCTAAGTTTTGTGATTTTGTCATTGTAATGCATTTTTAACTGAAACTAGCTACAGAATGCAGACATTCCGTAGCTAACTGCCAATTCTGTAGTTGTCTTCGCGTTCAAGCATGTTCCAGGTGTCCTCTCAGAAAAAGCCACACATGGGTATATTCCACATCATGTCCTCATCGTTCGTTTCTCACCATGAAGAATGAACCGAATTCTGGACGTGGTTTTGGTACGTGGGAACTCATTCAAGGAGGCAGACTCCTAATAGGACTAGGACAGTCCAGATGTCCTTTGTCCCTCTACGCTGCCATCCTTAGAGTTCTAGTACGATTTTGATATGAAAAGACAATGATCCCCGTATTGTTGCAAGTTTTGTTATGAAGATTTGATATAAATGCACTCGGGAAACCGAGAGGCTAGCTCTAGATTTTGATTAGATTTCGTGGATTGATTGCTATATTTCTGAAGACCGAGAATACTCAGTTTCAAGTTATTTTCCTTTAATGAAGAAGACATCATTGCTTTGAACGCGTTGAGTTGATTTTGAGTTAGATTCCATCTGGTGGTAGAGGGCCCCTGCCTCCTGAACGGCTTTACTTTCGTAATCTAGATAAGTATCTTAGTTGTTTCCACGTTTTTGAAGTTTGAGTTCATAGTTAATTTCATTAGTCACTATAGCTATACTTGTTCTAAGAAACTCTTCCAAAAAATCATGATAATGAATGAGAAATGGCTGCAGTGTTATAGATTTTAATTGCAATTTCTTTTGTTCATTATCGCAGTTGAACTTATTCTAGTAAACTCTTCCAAAAAATCATTATGATGGCTAAGGCATGACTGTGATACTGAAGATTTCAGTTGTTTGTTTACACTAAGTAGCATAGCTGATCTTACTCTTAAAACTCTCTTCCAAAACATCATAACAATGGGTAGGAAATAGTTGTGATGCCTTAGTTTTTAATTTTAATTGCTTTCAGTTTTCATGTTTGCATTTGCATTGAATTGTACAGCCAGGATTGTTCTAAGAAGCTCTTCCAAAACACCATTCATGATGGACAAAATAGGCTATAGAATCCCATAGATTAATTGCATGATAACTTAGTTAGGGCACTCCGGAGTCAAATTGCATTCAATTCATGCTCTGTTATTTCATTTTAAGTTTGATAATGGCTTGTTAGTTTAGCACTGTTTATTGTAGACTGATAGCACTTTAGTTCAGTTCTAACTTAGCTCACTGTATTTACATTCCACATTTAGTTGTCATCCATTGCATATTAAATTACATTAGTTGTTAAACTTAAACACCACGGCCTTCATTATTTACAAAACCTCTTTTGTTCCAAATCTATAATTAACTCATAACCATTTGGACAGAAGATAGTAACAGTCCAAGGCCTGGAGTACTTCTGCAACCTTTTTTTCATTTCACAAACAAACCTTTCCTCAAAAGACTATTGTAAAAATCTATAACCTTTGAGTGAAGTTTAGTGGTGTTAAACTAAGTTGCAGAATAGAATTAGGAGCTAGTTTTAGAGTAGAGATATTTTGATGTTACAAGTGTTCTTTTCCAGATATGTTTCATAAACCTTTAATCATGGATGAGATGTTGTATCATTACAAGATTGACTGTTTAATTGTTTAATTAGGAGAATTTTTACACTTAGCTGCCCATTCCTCAAGCTCTTCCAAAATATCCTTAATGAATGGTTTGGACAAGTTAAATTCATGTTGTGATTCATTTTCTTGAAGTCATTATCAAGCTTTGTATTTTTGCTAAGTCATAGTTTAGGTTTGGTTCTGTCTCAGTATTTGCATTTGTCATTTGTCATCAACAAATTAGGCTTCACTCTGTTTTTAACCATTAGCTTCTTTCCACCAACATTTAGTTCTCTTCCTTGTAAACATAAAACCATCAAAAGACCAAAAACATCATAAAACACTAAACACAACACAGTAAGAAACAAACACCTAGGCACATACAGTGCACCTCACTTCAGCAGTTTACCAACCCTGGTTGACAATTAAATGAACTCAATTTAGGAGACTAGGTTGAGCACAAACACCAGTGTTAGCTCAAGTTGTTTCTACACATCCTGGTTCATCTACTGTTGTCGAAAAAGACTCTTCACAGCTACCAGTGGTCACGATCCATCAAATCAGTGAGACCATACCTCCTGGACCCAATGTTGTTCAACCACAAATTGATCCAGATCCTGTCTATTCTTTGCCAGAACATCTGAATCCTGAAGTCGAACGACCGTAAGTTTTTCCTACCTTGGTCATCCCACAAAGTTCTGTAGCCATTGAAACTCCTATATCACATAGTCAACCATTTGAAATATACTTTGGGCCTGACGGTGGAATACATCCACCTAGTTTAATTGCAATTGAATAAATCCCACAGATGATACACTTTTAACTCCAACCCATTTTGGGGAGGACCTTTACCTGTACGAGTCTTTTTCTCAATCGACACTCTGTGCTTTTGTTGATCTTCCTCGTTTTCAAATTCCCATAGATTCAAAAGGGTATACATTTTGTCAAACAACCATGTCTGAACCAACATCTTCGGTTGGGCCTGCTGTTCCAATTACGTCACCTCCTGCCCTCGCTACTTCGTCGATGTTTACCACTTCACCTGAGTCATATTTTGATGGTGGCCCTATGGTACCATCAGGTTACAAATAATTATCTAGAATTTTCTCTAGTGCGTCTTCAAGACCATGGTATTTACCAATGTCATCATCTGATATTTTAATTAGTAATCCTATCACAAGTACTTAACGACTTGATTCATTATACACATCATCAGGGCAATATCAAGACGGTTCTTCTGGGTCAATTCCATTAAGTACCATATCAACTGGATTCCCAACATTTGGAGAGCAATATTTTCTATCTTATTATCCTCCTCATGCTGCGAGGCAACCTTTGGTCACCAAATATGATAGTACTCCATCACTTTTTGGTCAATCTAATGTTGAAACGAATTTTTGTAAATGGCATCCCACTCTGTCTATCCAACCACAAACGATTGTACAATCGTATCAATTGGTTCAACCTGTTATACCCACTTCATTACCACTTGTTAATACATCTATACCACTGCTACAGAATCAAAATATTGTACACCAACCTTATCAAGTAGGTCCTTCAACTCAATATCATCAAATTTTGGGTCCATAGACTCCAAATCCTTTGGTTAATTTACAACAACCTGTACTAGGTATTATTTATTCACTAGTTGGTCTACCATTTTATGGGATGTCACAACCACAAATGAGTTATACATATCAACTGAATCCAAGTTATACTAATTTGGGTTATAACATTGGTGGACAGACCCCTTGGCAGCCACAGGTGCAAATGCCTCAAACTTATTTTCAACAAGTATCATATCCAGTTTTAGGTCAACAGAATCCTCAAGCGTTTGCTATGCAAAACAACCCCTATCTGGGTTACCAACAACAAATTCCTAATGCTGGTGCTCAAAGCCTGTTGCTCAAGCAATTCCATCTTATCCTGGCTTTGCTCAACTTGACCTTAATAGACAGTCTCCCTTTGTTGCAACTTTAGAGTTACCATATTTAAATCGGTTAACCAATGGTCCAATCAACTATGCTCCTTGGTGGCCAGTGATACCTCATAAATTACCCTTGGATATTCCTAAGTTCAATGGAAACCTTGGAGAAGATCCGTCAACTCATGTTATGACTTATCATTTATGGTGTTCATCAAATTCCCTAAATGATGATTCTGTTCGACTACGTCTTTTCCAGCGTATGCTCACAGGTCCGGCTACAAAATAGTACATTGAATTACGTAGAGCTTCTTTTGATAATTTCACAGCCCTAGCTACTATATTTTTGACTCATTTCTAGTTACCCATCAGATATGAAACTGGAATGGAACTCTTGACCAATTTCAAATAGATTAATGTTACTCACATCTCTGATCATATTCATGAGTGGCGTTGTTGTCGACAAATGGTTATGAAATTTGTTCTGGATCAGCTCCTTGCTGAATGGTTCATTAAGTACCCATTACCATCTATAATTGAGGATGTGGCTAAGGGTGGCGTCATCACAGAAGAGCAAGTTATCACTCGTGCATAATATTTAGACTTGATTTACACTCAGTCTAGCACGCTCTATGAAAAAATACCTAATGCGTTGAGATCTAATTTCAATGTTCCTCCTCAATTAAAGGACTCTCATGCCGGAGACGAATTTATCGACACTACAAGCACACACCACCCTATTGCATCTGATCCTGCTCCTACTTCCAAAATTAATGCCGTGTCATTTGATAAAGGCAAAGGTGACAAGAAACTAGGAAGTAAGAAAAAGGGGAAATCAAAGAAAATGCAAACTTCTAACCCGCAGGAAAGATCATCCGATCAACCGTCTGGAACTCGGAAACTTCGTTATCCATGAATAATCTGTAATGAGGAACACTTTGTTAGGGATTGTCCTCACCATACTGAAGTCTCAAAAATTGTCAAGACTTCTCATGTGTCAGTTGTGTTGACAGACACATTTTCAAATCTAAACACAAATATGGTTGCTACGGATCCAGCTCCTAGTTCCCAAGTGTTAATGCTATCTTTCACAAAACCTTCAACAGATATTTTGGTGTCGATGCGAAATAAAGATTATGGTAGTTAGGCCACTGATCAACCTACTACCTTGACAATGAATCCTACAGAATCAGTACCACCTACTGCTATTCTTGAATTGACAATCAAGCCACCAAAGGGAGTAATTCGTAAATCGACATATAATCTTCAAGCAAGAGCTGCACAAAATTATAATATAGTTGAAGATTTGGCTCAACCACCTTCAGCTATGTCTTCTCTTGAGGTATTGCAAAATTTTCCCTCTCAAAAACAGGGTTTATTGTCAACCATTGGTGGAATTGATCAGACTTATTCTAATCTTGTTGTATTTAATCATATGGGCTATGTGCCGCAACTACCAGCAGCATTGGCATTCTCCATACAGGTAAATGTTCTCAATCACCTTATTCATCACACTATTATTGATGAGGGAGCATCTACATGCATTATGTGTCTAAACTTTTGGAAGTCACTTGGCTCGTCTTGCTTATCACAATCATCGACGACGTTGAAGGCTTTTGACGGAAGAACATATAAACGTTGTGGTATTATTAATAATCTGCATGTTGAACTAGGGGGAAAAACAATGAATATTAATGTTGAGGTTGTTGACGGACCCCTTGACTATAATATTTTACTTGGAAGGCCATGGGTATATGTGATGACTACTATTGTTTCTACATATTTGAGAATGATTGCCTTTCCACATAAATGTACAATTACAGTCATTAATCAACTATCCTTCTTTTCCTATGCTTCGCGGGTAACTGGAAGCGTTCCGTTCGTTCACATACCCCAACTATAACTTCAGAACTTTGGTGTAGGACTCTTAAAGAATTCCACTCTCATGTGAACCTTTGAATTATTGCCGCCCATGACGTCGGCAAAAATTGCAAATATAGAGACCTACTACATGATCTCTTCCACTCTATCTGGCTTAAGGAAGAGTACGGGTGATTCTAATATTTCGATGATGAGCGTCGCCGCTCTATTGATCAACCGCATAGCAATCAATTCATCTGTTTAAGGAAGAAATAATGCATTATGAAATATATAACTTGACTCTCAAAACAGAACTTGAACAAAAAGATTCAAAAAATATGAAAATGACCTAAAAATATAAAGTAGATTCTAAAATCAGATTTATTTTTTTGGTAATAATTTAAATATTTAGAAATTATGGTAAAAACAAAATTGTTTCTTGAAAAAGGAATTGAAAATGAATTTTAAAAAACAAACAAATATACGTCAGAATAATAAAAAGAATTAGGCTAAGAATTATTTTAAAATATGTAAATAAATGGACTTTTAATTTTTAAAATTCAAACATTAAAAAAAACCTAAAATTTAAGAAAAAAAATAAATTTAAAAAACAAAAAACATTTTAAAGATTAAAATTTAAAAATATATAGGAATAAGAAACAAAAACTAAAAAACAATTTTTTTTTTTTTTAATTTAAACATTAAAAAAAAAACCTAAAATTTAAGAAAAATAAAAATAAAAAATAAAGATTAAAATTTCAAAATATATAGAAATAAAAAAATAAAAACAAAAACAAAACAAAAATCTTAAAAAAAAAAAAAAATTAAAAAAAGAAAGAAATTATAAAAAATAAAAAATTGAAATTAAATTTAAAAAAGAAAAAGAAAATGTTTATTAAATTAAAAAAAATAAAAATTTAATTTTAAAATAAAAAAATAAATTTAAAGAAATATATTAAATTTTAATAAATTTAAAACTTTAAAATAAAAATTTAAAAAAAATGCATTATTTAAATTAAAAGTAAAAAAATGAAAAATTAATTAAAAATAAAAAATGAAAAATAAAATACAATAAAAATATTAAATTTAAAAAAAATGTATATTAAAATTAAAAAAAAAAAAAAAATTAAATTTAAATTACAAAAAATAATATATATATATATATATATATATATATATATATATATATATATATATATAAACTTAAATTAAAAATATATATATCAAATTTTATTAAATTAAAAAAAAATGTTAATATTAAAATAACAAATTAAATTTTAAAAAGAAAAATATTATATTTTAATAAATAAATGAATAAACAAAAAAATTTTGAAATAAAAAATAAATTTTAAACGCGTCGACAAAATCTGTTGGAATGTGATTTTCACCTAAAGATTTTATACACAATTTTATGGATCACAGAAGCCAAATTCCTAACAAAAAAAACATTGTTAAAATAAAATGTTAAAAAAACTTTAAAAATCAATTAAAAATGAAAAATTGTAAAAAAAAAATTAAAAAAATATATATTAAATAAAAAAAAATTAATTTGAAAATATTAAGTTTAATTAAAAAAAAAAATCTTATTTTAAATACACAATTTTAATTGAAGTATAAAAATATAAAAAATTTATGTAATTAAAAAAATAATAATAATAAAATTAAAAAATTAAAAAAAAATATTAAATTCAAATAAATAAATAAAAAATACAAAATTTATTAAATTTTTAAAAATTAAATGAAAAAACTAAACATAAAATTTAATAATAATAAAAAATATGAAAAAAAAATCAATTAAAAATTATTAACAAAATCTAGAAAAAAAAATTAAAAACAAAAAAAACAAAAAAAATAAATAAAATAAAATAAAAACAAAAAAAATTAAAACAAAAACAAATATAAAATTAAAATACAAAAATTAAAACAAATTAAATTTCAAATATTAAAATTAAATTAAAAAAATAATTTTGAATTTTTTGAATTTAAAAAAAAAATAATTAAAAAGAAAAAATAATTTTTTGGTCGTGGCGGCGCTGCCAATCGGCCTCCCGCCCAGGTGGCGGTGAAGGTCGGCCGCTGGGCGGGCCGGGAGGCTGCATATTCCCGGAATCGCCCTCCCGCCACCGGAGGGCGATTCCGGAATCACCCTCCCGCCGCCGGAGGGAAATTCCCGGAATTGACCTTCCGTCGCAGGAGGGCGATTCCCGAAATCGACCTCCGGTGGCAGGAGGGCGATTCCGAGGGAAATTCCCAGAATCGGTGGGAGGAATCGCCCTCTCGCCGCAGGAGGGAAATTCCTGGAATCGCCCTCCCGCCGCAGGAGGGCGATTCTCGTAATCGCAATCGCCCTCTCGCAACGGTAGGGCGATTCTCGGAATCAACCTCCCGTCGCAGGAGGGCGATTGCGGCGGGAGGGCGATTGTGGTGGGAGGGCGATTCCCTGAATCGGCCTCCCGCCGCAGGAGGGCGATTCCCGAGCGATTCCCGGAATCGCCCTCCCACTGCAATCGCCCTCCCGCCGCGGGAGGGCGATTCCCGAAATTGGCCTCTCGCCGCGGGAGGGCTATTCCCGGAATCGTCCTCCCGCCGCTAGAGGGCAATTCCCAGAATCGGCCTCCTGCCTAGGTGGCGGCGGAGGCCGGCCGCTGGGCGAGCGGGGGTTTGCATGCAGCCTCCTCGCCCGCCAAGCGGCCGGCCTTCGCCGCCACCTGGGAAGGAGGCCGATTGGCGACGCCACCACGATAAAAAAATCTTTTTTTTTTTTTAATTTTAATATTTTTTTTTAATTTGATTTTTAAAATTTTTTTTTTTTAAATTCAAAAAATTGAAAATTATTATTTTTTAATTCAAATTTTTTATTTTAAATTTAATTTGTTTTAATTTTTTTTGTTTTGTTTTGTTTTTTTTTTAATTTTGTTTCTAAAATTAATATTTTAGATTAATTATTTTTTTTTAAATTTAAAATTTATTTATTAAATTTATTAAATTAAATTTTTTATTTTAATCTTTTAGTTTATTTAGTTTTTCATTTTAAAAATTTAAAAATTGTTTCATTTAAAAAAAAACAGTAAATTTATGGATATTTGTTTTTTAATTATTTGCACGTGGTTTTTTTCATTTTTTTTGTTTTTTAATGATAGTTTTTTTATTTTTATTCTTTTATTTTAATTTTCTTTTTCAATTAAATTTTTTTTTTTATTTGTTTTTTTGTTAATTTTAAAATTTGTATTTTTTTTTTAATCTAAATTTTAATTTTGTAATTTAAATTATTTTTAAATTTTCTATTTAATTTTTTTTTAATTATATGGTTTTTTTAATAACTTAAAAAAAAATGTTTTTGATGTTTTTTTTTTTTAAATTTTTTTGGTTAATTTTTGTTTTTTTTTCTTTAAATTATGTGTTTTTTTTCAAATTTTGTCATTTCTTTTGATATAATTTTTTTTTTTTTTTTTGGTTTAAATTTTTTATTTTTACGAGTTAATTTTGTTTTTTTTTACATTTTTATTGTTTTTTTCATTGTTTATATATATATATATATATATTTTATCTAAGTTTTGTGTTTCATTACCAACATGAAAATCACCACTCTAAAAAAAAAAGGTTGATGCTGCATCAATACGTTTCAAAATTAGCATGAAAATCACCATTCTTACAAAAAAAAAGTTGATGCTGCATCAATACATTTAAAAATTAGCATGAAAATCACTAATATTTTAAAACAAATATTCATACTTCATAAATAAAAATATTAGTGTCAAAAATGTGCACCAAAAAAAAGGGGTGATTCTGCATCACCACTTTTCAAAATCGGGTGCTTTTTATGCTACCAAAAAAAAGTAGGTAACAGTGCGGTTACCTATTTCATCGGTAACATTGTTCAAATCCAAAATCAACGTCGCTGAATGTTTGGGTTGATCGTTCCTTAGATTTTGGTACTCTATCTGATCCATTTTCCTCAACGTTATTGATAGATGAGAATATTTTGGAAGCTATGATGTCAGAAGGAGAACTATGGGAAGATTATCGTCATCGTTCCCATCTTCCTGATTATGAAGAAAATGATCTTAGTGAACTATATCACCCATCCATCAAAAAATTCTATTCGAATTCTTTTCCCATTAATGCAATCGATTCCGAGCGAAATCTTTCAATTATCGAAGAAACGGTTTCTATCCATATTTCAACCAAAATTGGCATTGTAGAGAATATTCATGTCGGTGTATCTTGTTCTGCATCAAAACTCGAATCATATCGCTCTCTTTTTCGTGAATTTCATGACGTATTTTCTTGGTCTTACGAGGAAATGTTAGGAATAGATACTAGTATAGTTGAACACACTATTAATATGTATCCTGATGTCAAACCGGTGCGCCAACGGCTTCGTCCTATTCATCCGAAGAAAGTTGCTGCCATCAAAGTAGAAGTTGAAAATTTTTTGTGTGCTGGTTTCATTTACCATGTTCTGCTAATTGAGTGGGTTTCCAATATTGTTCCTGTCATGAAAAAACAAGGAACCATTAGAGTGTGCATCGATTATCGAGATGTTAATCATGCTTGTCCAAAAGACAACTATCCTACTCACTTTATCGACCAGATAATTGACGATTGTGCTGGATGTGTAATATTTTCGTTCATGGATGGATTTTCTGGCTACAATCAAATCAATATCCGCCCAGATGATCAACATAAGACAAAATTCATCTGTCCCTGGGGCAGATTCGCTTACAGGAAACTTCCGTTTGGTTTAAAGAATGTTGGGGCAACTTTTCAGAGTGTAATGGATTATGCTTTCAATGACATCAAGCACATTGTTCAACCATACCTAGATGACTTACCAGCATTCACGAAATCAGACTGATCACCCGATGCATTTGAGAGCCATTTTCTTATGCTACCGACACTACAAAATACGCCTCAATCCACATAAATGTGTGTTTTGTGTTGGTTCTAGTTGTTTTCTTGGATTCAAGTCTCAAAATAAGGGATTCAAATCAACCCTTTGAAGGTTCAGGCCATTCTTGATTTTCCTGCACCGTCAAACTTACTTCAGATATAGAAACTTCAAGGAAAGGCTAACTTCCTAAGGAGATTCATCCAAATTACGCCGAAATGGCTACAGGATTTACTCGAATCTTGAAAAAGGGGGTTCCCTTCCATTGGGACCAAGTTGCGCAAGCTTCTTTTGATGCTGTCAAGGACACTCTTGTCCGAGCATCAATAATCAAAATTATTATTTACTATATATCGTCACGGCTGAAACGACCATTGTTATGGTATTGGTCCAAGTAGAAGACGGAATTGAACATTTGATCTATTATTTGAGTCATAATCTCAATGATACAGAAGTTAAGTACTCATACATAGAAAATATTACCTTGGAAACTGTTCAAACTGTCCAAAGATTTCGCCATTATATCCTGCTTCGAAAAACAACAATAGTTTCAGATTGCAACCCCATGACTTACATCTTATCACGTCAATTTCTGGGAAGAAAATATTCAAAATAGATTGTCATTTTGCAGGAATTTGATCTGGAATTTATCAAATCCAAGTCAAAGAAGTCTTTAGTTTTGGCTGAGCTCCTCTGTGACGTTCCCTCTGATAGTGTTGAAACTACGTCGGAACCATCAATTCTAGATGAGTCTCTATTTCTGATCGAATCATTTGATCCTTGGTATGAGGATTTCATCATTTATCTCCAAACCCAAACTTTTCGACCTAATACCTCTCGCTTTGAACAACGACGTATTCGATACCAAGCCAAATATTATCTAATCGTCGGCGATACACTTTATTGTCATGGCATCGATACCATTTTAAGGAGGTGCCTCACTCATGAGGAGGCCAAAAAAGTTTTAAATGATTGTCATGTTGGGGCTTGTGGTGGACATTTATCTGGATATGCTACTGCACAGAAGATACTCTGCTCCAGCTACTTTTGGCCTACTTTTTTTTGAGACTGCATCCTCTTGGTTAAAGGTTGTCATGCATGCCAGATTTTTTATCGTAAAATCCAAAAAATGCAAGTGCCAATGCATCCTTTTGTCTCTACTGGACCATTTACAAAATGGGGTGTTGACTTCATGACCTGTAACCCTCCTTCGTCCGAGGCGCATGGTTGTATTATTGTCGCAGTCGACTATTTTACCAAATGGGCCGAAACGATGCCTACATTCAACAACACAGGACAAACAACTTCAATTTTTTTCTTCAACCATGTTATTGCACGATTTGGGGTCCCACAGGCTATAGTTACATATCATGGGAAGCATTTTCGCAACCACATGATGTCTGAATTGACTGCCAATTTAGGATTGTCACATGATAATTCTACTCCTTATTATCCATAATCAAATGGACAAGTTGAAGCTATTAACAAAATTCTTAAACGAATGCTTCAACGAATGATAGGAGTTCATAAAAGAAACTGAAATTTGATCTTGTACTATGCCTTGTGGGCATATCGAAGCTCGGTGAGAAACGTGACAGGATTTACTCCTTTTCAATTGGTGTATGGTCTGGAAGCTATCTTAAATATCATCATTAAAACTCACAATATAATTATTACCTGACACCTCAGAAGAAGCACGTCTCCTTAACCTCATCCATATTGATGAAATGCGTCGTGATGCCCAATTGGTCAACGGAGCGCATAAGAGACGTATAAAGGTGCAATACGACGAAAATGTCCAGCCTTACATTTTCTCAGAGGGCGAATTGGTCCTTTTTTACGATCAAGAAGCTGATGCAATAGGTACAGGGAAATTTGAGCCATTATGGCATGGCCCCTATATTTTCAAAAGAGTTCTTGCTAAGGTTTCCTACGAGTTAGTTGAATACGATGGAATTTCATTGGCACAACCTAGAAATGGGTCGTATTTGAAACATTACTATGCTTACTCATGAGCGTAGTAATTTTTGGTATTATATTGTAAATATATGTTGTTGATTTGCATTCACTATCTTAATCTGTTTTTATAGTTTTCTTGACGTTAGTAATCCGCTTTACATTTCATCGCAGATGTCTGAATCGTCGAAACCATTTGTTTGATATGCTGATGGTGCTAGTCGTAGTATGCAGAATCTATCCTCTGCAGCATGGGCCATTTTCATTCCGAACGACGAGTTAGTGAGTTTTCAAGGGATTTGTATTGGTAGATTGATGAAAAATATCGCTGAGCATAGCGTGTTGATTGAACTTCTGTTTGATGCCATTTAATTTGGTATTAACCACATAATCATAAGGTTAGACTCACAACTTGTGGTATTACAACTTTCTAGTGTTTATACTTTTAGAAATCCAACACTTCTTAGATAGTTCCTAAGAGTTCAACTTTTGGAAAGACATTTTGATTTTATTCAATATCAACACATTTCCATAAATTTGAACACATTGACTGATTCATTAGCTAATCAAGTTCTAGATAGACATTTGCAACATATGTAAAGAAAACATTCACATCATTGAATAGGATTGCACAATAAACATAGGAAAAACTCTGAAATCATATAGATAGATAGTTATAGGTTTTTACAAAAAAAATTCCCAAGGAATTTTGGTCATCTGACCTCAAAATGTACGAAAAATGTCACAAGTAAACTAGTGGTGTTCATGGTAACATGCTATAGATCCAGCTATCCTACGAAGTAACCACATCCAACGGTTACAAATCCAGATAGTGTGTTTCTGCAGTCGCATAGGAAGCTCTTCGATTCGGCAATCTGGAATCCTAAAGGTCAAGCCTTCTATGTGCTGTTGAAGCTCAGTCGGAGTCTCAACCAAATCAAGATCCTAAAGGACTGCTCTCCCGAAAACCCTCTCTGCTAGCACAACTACTTCGCACTCTGGTTCCACTACTGGTTGAACACGACCAACATCTACATTACATCAAACATTTATTTTAGTCTTGAAAAGAAATCAAAACAAAAAAACATTGTATAAACCTTAGGAAAATAAAAAAACATGGTCAAAACATTCTTATCTATTGCACCCCACTGATCGCTTTCTGGTAATGCTAAATCCGGATCTCCTTGAAAATTGATGCCTGCATATGTGTACTCATTGATGGCGATGATCTATCACCAGAACCAGGCGAAGAATGCAATAGAGAACACACAAATTGATTGGCCTGCATGCCGACCCATGAGTTCTACCCATCTTTGCATTAGAGGATCTCTAGGACTATCTATATCCAGTGTCACATGTTATGGTTGCATCAGTGGAATCTGTTCCAAGATGAAGGATATAAGGATAGAACCAAAACTAAATTATTCTTCCTTCCTCCCTTTGCTTTGTTCAGTTGTTCCTTTATCTGAGATAGAACAGCTTCAGACCAGTTGAAGACTGTTGGCTCCATACACTCTGGCGCATACTGCATATACGATCTGTTCGCTACATGTAGTGTAACGGTGCTGGCAATTTTAGCGATTGTGAAAAGGATAGTTCTCAAAGGAAAATCTCTAAGATCTCGGATGTTTATTTTTCCATCTTTGCTAGGTTCTACTGCTGGATAGCAATATTGCAAAATATAATCCCTCACTGTCTCTCCTCCAAGGGTAGACCCTGTGAGAGAAATGGGCAAGCCTCTCCTCGACAAACCTATGAGAAAATACACATCCTCAACTATTATGGGAAATGATTGGTTCTTAATATGAAATTCCTCTATCACCGTAACCCATGCTCGAACTAAGAACTCCAAGATTTTTATTTGTTGCCTCATCTCAGACAATTTGAAGTATTTAAGCACTCCACGATCTCTTAGGGCTCTTACGGTACCCCGATCATTCAAGGCAATCATATCTTTTTCTTCATGTTCTCTTTCCCTCTATGTAATCATCATTATAATTTGATGGAAATCTGAAATACAACCATAAGATCCATTAGATTCCATTCATTGCAAAAAAATAGGTCAATTTTGGGCATAAAAAGAAAATCAAAAACTTAAATTGTGCCCAACGCACTCCCTAACAAGAGACAGTGCATTGCACATGCAAGTACACTTCACTGTACCTGCTATGCAATGTAGGTTTCAAAATTCAGGGGTGCATTGCCCTCATTTTTGGCAGAATTTACCTTAGGGGCCTTTAAACCCTAAAAATTTGCAAAAATTGTAGATGAAATGAAAACCAAAGGGAAGAGGAGGTTCATGGCACTAACCTAGATCAAATGATGATGAAATGCATCCACATAAATGATTGCAATCAGCAGCTGAAGTTCGGGGGCAAAATCAAGTTCAGAGCTCCAAAATACAAATGGTAACTATGGAATGGTAAAAATGAATAGTGAAACTACTTTTAAATAGTCATTTAATTATTTGCAAGTAAATTTTTTTTCTATGACTATAGTTTTATTATGTTTTTATCATGAAACGAGTATTTTTAATCCATTTGATGTTGTTCTGAACAGGAAATACAACTGAGGAACAAATTATTCGTGCAAATTTATTTCAAAGAATGACTTGACCACAAAGCATACTTTTTCTTTTTATTTTTCGAGCTTTGTTAAAAACGAAAAAGGATTTGAAGCGCACTTTTATCTCTTTTTCGAGCTTCGATAACAGCAAAAAAGGAACCCCTGGAGTCTTCTTTCATCTCTTTTCAGACTCCGATAATGTGAAAAGTTTTCCGAGCAATTGTCTTTTCGAGCTCGTAAAAGTAAATGAATTGATATCTACTCAGTATAAGTTTAACCCTTTTCCGGACTGAAATAGATTATTTATGAAAATGGAATACCTTGGTTAAACATGACCAAATAGGTTCTCTCAGATATTATTTTACACTTTTTCAGATCTGAGTGTCAAATTTACGAAAAAGTACTTATGGAGTTTTCTTTCGTCCTCTTTTTCAAACTCTCTAAATATGAAAAATGATCTATCTATCACTGTTGTTAAGCTCGTTAAAACATAAAATAGCGATGGGCTTGTCAATCATGGAAAGAATCAAGTTTCATTCATCACTAGAATCATTAAATTATTAAATAGCGATACTTTATTCACCCAAAGGGTTGAATTATAGATCAAGAAAATATTATCCTCCTCAATCTTGTTAAAAAATAAAGAGGTATTGGTAGACAAATGACCAAGGAAAATTTGGGAAAAGTGAGCAAAATTTCTTTATGGTAGCAAGTTGCTCTTGAACATGACACTTCCTTCACTCCATGTCCATGACTGTTTGGGTTGGGTAATCATCTTGACAGTTCTTTCACACCTATGGTTCATCATACCTTCACTTCGATTTTGGGTCAATGCTGCCAACTCATCACAGTGTCGCCGATATATTCAAGAGAAGTCATCCAGTGAATAAACTCATCCTTCTGCAATACTCGTAAACATTTATTCTCATGACCGTCATCCCTGAAAATTGCTATATCAAGTCATACCCTTGTCTCCGACATTAGTAACTCCCATTTCGCAATAAGGTGAATTCTTGTCAAAAACAAATAAATATCCAGGAAGTTCACTCAGAAACATCAGATTCCAGTACCATGAGGCTTGTTACAGCATCAACAAGATCCTCGCTTCCAGACCTTTGACCGAAAGATTTTGTTTGGCGTTCAACATCAAATAATCTACTCACGCCTTACGAAATTCATTGCAGTACCTTGAGGGACATTTTCATTAATGGTGGTTCTTTCTCGTTTGTTAACAGCTCACATCATTGGCTGGTAATCAAAAGATGTCTTTCCATGTTCGACGACAAATCATATATTCGCATGGCTATAATTGTACCTAAATAATTGAGTGAATGAGATAAGAAGACCCCAGATCTAGTTTCAACCATCCGGGCTGCAATTTCAGGATTGTTGTACACATCATCTATACGATGACCTTACATACAAATTGTCATCCGAACATGGGCCTATATTGGTAGGCATGTCTACATTAGGCAACATTCTAGTGTAGACGACTTTCTGAATTATGTACATGTTATTAGATTGTTTATGTGTTGAACATGGGAATGCCTACCCTCAGCAATTATGATCAAAGAGGATATATCATGATGTAATGTATTTTAATATTAATGCAGGTGACCACTTTTCTTCATCTCCAGCCCATCACAGTGTAAAGCATCTCAATCAAATGTTTTTTTTATTTTTATTTTGACCTCATGCTTTAGGGGGAAATTGTTTTTTTTTTTTTTTCTCGTTTAGACTAATCCTAATCTTTCCATTTTTTCTCCTCCCATCCCACCCACGGGTTTCGAACCGGTGACCTTACAGAATGGAGTGCCTTAACAGTGCACCCCATCACCGACTATTCTACACCACATGGGCACTTTAGGGGGAAATTGTTATAGTTCAATTTGGGAATCATTCCCAATGACCTGGTTAAATGGGCATCATCTCTAGGACCAATCAGTAAGGTTCTATCATTCCCTATCATTTCAAGTTGCTACATGCCCTAAGGCAAGAACAAGACAAATCAAGCATGACTTTCATCAAGCAAAGGTTTCCAAGGTTTGAATTTTACTATATAGCATATGAGAGCTCACCAACACTGCCTCTAAGAGGACTAAGTGTGTTGCATATACAGGTATCCCCATTCATGGCTTCTCTGCAAAGCACTTCCTGACATCTATGGGTGCGTTGGTCACATTGGGAGCGAAATTATCATTGTTTCGGAATTTCCACTTGGCCAGTGTCTTCTAGAAGAGTTCGCATGTGTCAAGCTTCAAATCCAAGTGTCCATTTGACATCTACAAGATTGGAAACATGTCTTGCCTAATATTGGAAAGTCATTGATTGCAAAACAACCTTCACTTAATCTATATATTGAACATAGATATGAGTGTTTGAGAAGGAAGAATTTGAGTAGAGACATGCTGGAGAATTTTCAATTGAGAGCTACATTTCTGTAACAGCTACTGGAGAGATTTATACTGTGATGAGGCTTGGGAACATTGCTAGAAGGGTCACTTAAAATCATTCACTTGGTTGTAACCTCTCCTTCTATCATTAATAAAGAGTACAACTTATTTTTCCCTATATGCATCTGTATTGGCTTTTATTTTCCATATTGCAAGATCTTAGTTGATGTATATGGGTCCAAAAGCTATGGTCTCACTGATTGGATGGATTGTGACCACGGGTAGCTTTGAAGACTCCGTTTCGACAACAGTAGATGAACCGGTATGTGTAGAAACAACTTGAGCTAACTCTGGTTTATGGGAAAATGATTTTACCTGGGCATATATTGACCTATAATTTCTATGTGAATGCGCTAGTAAGTCATTTAGGTATGGTTGAAAAATGTGCTTGATGTCATTGGAAGCATAATCCATTACTCTATGAAATGTTTCCTCAGCGTTATTTAAACCAAACGGAAGTTTCCTATAAGCGAATGTGCCCCAGGGACAAATGAATGTTGTCTTATGTTGATCATCTGGGTGGATATTGACCTATAACTTGTGTGTTATAGGTCAATTTGGGCATCATTCCCAATGACCTGGTTAACTGGGCATCATCTCCAGGACCAATGAATATGGGTCTATCATCCCCTATCATTTCAATTTGCTACATGCCCTAAGACAAGAACAAGACAAATCACACATGACTTTCATCAAGCAAAGGTTTCCAAGGTTTGAAGTTTATTATATAGCATATGAGAGCTCACCAAAGTTGCCTCTAAGGGGACTAAGTGCATTGCATATGCAGGTAGCCCCATGAAAGGCTGCTCTGCAAAGCACTTCCCGATATCTATGGGTGCATTGGTCACATTGGGAGCGAAATTCTCATTTTTCTGGAATCTCCACTTGGCCAGTGCCTTCTAGAAGAGTTCACATGTGTCAAGATTTGAATCCAAGTGTCCATTTTACATCTAAAAGATTGGAAACATGTCTTTCCTATTATTGGAAAGTCATTTATTGCAAAACAAACTTCAATTCATCTATAAATTGAACACAGATCTGAGTGTTTGAGAAGGAATAATTTGAGTAGAGAAATGCTGATGAATTTTCAATTGAGAGCTAGATTTGTGTAACAGCTACTGGAGAGATTTATACTATGATGAGGCTTGGGAACATTTCTAAAAGGGTCACTTCAAATCAGTCACTTGGTTGTAACCTCTCCTTCTATCATTAATAAAGAGTCCAACTTATTTTTCCCTATATGCATTTGTATTGGCTTTGATTTTCCATATTGCAAGATCTTAGTTAATGTATATGGTTTATGCTTTACTGATTTAGAAAAATAACTTGAATAGACATCTGTATTATAGCATCTTCTATTGTTTTAGTGTTCTTTCTTGCAGGAAGCATTTCACACAAACCGCTTGAATTTGAAGCTACAACATAAGTGACAGAAGGAGACATTTAGAAGCGCTTGGATCACAATTAACCTTCTAATCCTTTCTGCGTGTCTGTTCTTAGTTAGGAGAAATAGTCGTATAGTCTTTAATCTATTTTTCTAGACTAGAACCTATCTAGGGAAGCATGTTTTATCCATAATTCACAATTCTGGCCCAAAAAATTGGCAACTCCACTGGGGATAATTTCTCTTAGTTCTAGGTGTTTAAGCCTCTAATTTTCTTTGTTTATCCACCCAGTAGTTGTTATTCATAAAGATTAAACTTTTTCAAAGCCAAATTTTCAAAGACAGTGAGTTAAACAGTAATATGTTTCCTTATACACTGTGCCCAATGCACCCTTAAACAGGACACAGTGCTTTAGATAACACTGTCTCCCTTTCAGGCCTACGTTGCAGAGCACTGTCTCCCCTTGGAGACTGCGTTGACTCCTGAAACCACCCAGATTCCTTTGAATTTTCCTTTGCAATTTTCTTCAGTTTGTTTTCTGCTGTGTTTTGAAAAGTTTGATCCTCATATTGACCAGTAACTCTATATACTTCTTGCTACTTTGACTGAAAATTTGTTGAATGTTTGTTTAAAAAGTTTTTCTTTATCATTGACAAGTTGATTTCAAAGTATTTTTTATGGTTGCATTAAGAATCATTTTCTTTCGAAATATGAAATAGTCGTAAAATCTTCATTTCCTTGATAGGATAAATTTTTTTTGAAATCCTCATTTTTCCTTCAAAAAAGAAATTTTTGTTTGTATTATTCATTTCTCGAAAGTAAAAGGCATTTGAATTTTTTATTTAGTGCACCTAGTTTCTTTTCTGCATTCATAACATTAAGGAAACTGAAAATAAAAACTTGCATTTGCATGTAGAATAATGTGTGTTTTGCAAAAAGGAACATTAGGAAATATGCATTTAGTTTGTGATCATTGATTTGTTTTTCTCATTGATTTGTTTGCTCAAAAATTATTTTCCCTCTTCCCTTAGTAGCTAGGTTTTTCATTGAAGAAATTGAAAGTGAAAGATTGCTTATCATTTTTAGTTGCATTTTAGTAATTTTCCAATACATCATCGCGGTGAACCTTTGAAAGGAAAATTGTAAGCAAGATCAACATAAAATTAAACTCAATTTACCTAACAAAGCATTGGAACCATAATGATAAAATTTAGAAGGTTCAGGCTAGAGACGTGTTCTGATGTCATAAAACATAGCAGATGTCATTAAATTGTCTGAGATAGATTTTGAGTGTGATACCTCACTCCACGTACTCAAGTATATTGTAGCTCATTCATGTACTTTCGGGTATATTAGGTGGTGTTACAGTACAATAAGTATAAAGGGGTGCTCTCACTATGCGGTTTCACATCAGACAATGCTAAAACAGACTTCGGCCTCCACGTACCTTTGGGTATATTTGGGAGGAAAAAATTTAGGTGTTATCCATCCATAGTGAACCAATTCAGCTGCCTTGTAAATTATGATACACCGAAGACAACATTCGGGGATATTACCTAACCATACTTATTGGTTCACCAAGAGGTATTATGCAGTTCACAGTTTCTTGGTAAACCCTTTTGCCTAGAATTACCCTTTTATTTTGTTTATTTGTTTTTTGGTTAAAATAAATCAGTCATCATGGTAGAACAAAATCCTTTCCCTCATCGTTCGTGTATATTAGCTTTAAAACCACCTTTACTGCCAGAAGTTACTTCTGGTAGACGAAGGCGATCACGATATGCTGAATCAAGTACAATTCGTACCTCTGGTTAAACATCATTTTTCCATAAACCAGAGTTAGCTCAAGTTGTTTATACACATCCCAGTTCGTCTACTGTTGTCAAAACGGTGTCTTCAAAGCTACCCGTGGTCATGATCCATCCAATCAGTGAGACCATAGCTCCTGGAATCGACGTTGTTCAACCGCAAATTGATCCAAATCCTATCTCTACTTTTCCAGAAGTCAAACGACTGGAAGTTGTTCCTACCTTGGTCATCCCAAAAATTTCTATAGCCATTGAAACTCCTATATCACACAGTCAACCATCTGAAATATACTTTGGGCCTAACGGTGAAATAATTCCACCTGGTTTAATTGTAATTGAAGAAATCCCACAAGACAATACACCTTTAACTCCAACCCATTTTGGAGAGGACCTTTACCTGTACGAGTCTTTTTCTCAATCGACACCCTCTGCTTTTGTTAATCTTCCTCCTTTTCAAATTCCCGTCAATTCAAAAGGGTATACATTTGCTCAATAAACCATGTCTGAACCAACATCTTCGGTTGGGCCTGCTATTCCAATTACGCCAGCTCCTGCCCTCGCTACTCCGTTGATGTTTACCACTTCACCAGAGTCATATTTTCATGGTGGCCCTATGGTCCCATCAGGTTACAAATCATTATCTAGAATTTTCTCTGGTGCATCTTCAATTCCATGGTCTTTACCAATGTCATCATCCGGTATTTTTACTAGTAATCATATCATAAATACTGAACAAATTGATTAATTATACACATCATCAGGGAAATATCAAGCTGTTCCTTTTGGGTCAATTCCTTTAAGTACCATATCAACTAGACTCCCAACATTTGGAGAGCAATATTTTCTGTCTTATTATCCTCCTCATGCTAGGGAGCAACCTTTGGTCACCCAATATGACAATACTTCGTCAATTTTTGGTAAATCTAATGTTGAAATGAATTTTTGTCAATGGCAACCCACTCTGCCTATCCAACCACAAACGGTTGTACAATCGCATCAACTGGTTCAACCTGTTACACCCACTTCATTACCACTTGTTAATACCTCTATACCACTGTTACAAAATAAAAATATTGTACATCAACCTTATCAAGTGGGTCCTTCATCTCAATATCATCAAATGTTGGGTCCACAGACTCCAAATCCTTTGGTTAATTTACAACAACCTATACCATGAATTATTTATTCACAAGCTAGTCTACCATTTTATGGGATGTCACAACCACAACCGATTTATACATATCAACCAAATCCAAGTTATCATAATTTGGGTTATAACATTGGTGGATAGACCCCTTGGTAGCCACAGGCGCAAATGCCTCAAACTTCTTTTCAACAAGTACCATATCAAGGTTTTGGTCAACAGAATCCTCAAACGTTTGCTATGCAAAACAACCCCTATATGGGTTACCAGCAACAGATTCCTTATGTTGGTGCTCAAAGGCCTATTGCTCAAGAAATTCCATCTTATCCTGGCTATGCTCAACCTGACCTTAATAGACAGTTTCCCTTTGTTGCAACTTTAGATTTATTAGATTTAAATCGGTTAACAAATGATCCAATCAACTATGCTCCTTGGTGGCCGGTGATACCTCATAAATTACCCTTGGATATTCATAAGTTCAATGGAAACCTTGGAGAATACCGTTGACTCATGTTATGACTTATCATTTATGGTGTTCATCAAATTCCCTAAATGATGATTCTGTTCGACTACGTCTTTTCCAGCATACGCTCACAGGTCCGACTGCAAAATGGTACATAAAATTACCTAGAGCTTCTTTTGATAATTTCACAGCCCTAGCTACTGTCTTTTTGACTCATTTCCAGTTACCCATCAGATATGAAACTGGAACGGAACTCTTGAATAATGCTACTCATATCTCAGATCATATTCATGATTGGCATTGTCATCGGCGAATGGTTAAGACATTTGTTCCGGATTAGCTCCTTGTTGAATGGTTCATTAAGTCCCTGTTACCATCTATAATTGAGGATGTGGCTAAGGGTGGAATTTTCACAGAAGAGAAAGTTATCACTTGTGCCCAATATTTAGACTTGATTTACACTCAGTCTGGCACGCTCTATGAAAAAATCCCTAATGCACCGAGATCTAATTTCAATGTTCCTCCTCAATTAAAGGACTCTCAGCAAGCACACACCACCCTACTAAATTTGATCCTGCTCCTACTTTTGAAATTAATGCCATTCCATTTGATAAAGGAAAAGGTGACAAGCAACCAGGAAGTAAGAAAAAGGGGAAATCAAAGAAAAATCAAACATCTAACCTGCAGGAAAGATCATCTGCTCAACCGTCTAGACCTCAGAAACCTCGTTATCCATGAATAATTTGTAATGAGGAACACTTTGTTAGGGATTTTCCTCACTGCACTGAAGTATAAAAAATCATCTATAATTCTCATGCGTCAGCTGTGTTGATAGACGCATTTCCAAATCTGGACACAAATATGGTTACTACGGATCCATCTCCTAGTTCCCAAGTGTTAATGTTATCTATCACAAAAGCTTCAATAGATATTTTGGTGTCGACGCAAAATAAACATTATGGTAGTCAGGCCACTGATCAACCTACTACCTCGACAATGAATCCATCTACAGAATCAGTACCACCTACTGCTACTCCTGAATTGACAATCAAGCCATCAAAGGGAGTAATTCATAAATCGACATATAATCCTCGATCAAGAGCTGCACAAAATCATAATATAGTTGAAGATTTGGCTCAATCACCTTCAACTATGTCTGCTCTTAAGGTATTAAAAAATTGTCCCTCCCAAAAACAGGCTTTATTGTCGACCATTGGTGAAATTGATCCAACTGATTCTAATCTTGTCGTCTTTAATCATACATGCTATGTGATGCAACTACTAGAAGATTTTGCATTCTCCATACAGGTAAATGTTTTCAATCACCGTGTTCATAGCACCGTTATTAATGAGGGAGCATCTGCATGCATTATATCTCTAAACTGTTGGAAGTCACTTGGCTCACCACACTTATCACAATCATCAATGATGTTGAAGGCTTTTTATGGAAGAATATATAAACCTTGTGGTATTATTAATAACCTGCAAGTTGAAATAGGGGGGGAAATGGTGAATATTGATGTTGAGGCTTATCATCTATCAAGAACATTGAGGAAAATGGATTAGATGGAGTACCAAAATCTAAGGAACGATCAACCCAAACACTCGGCAACGTTGATTTCATATTTTCTACCCAAGCCAGATAGATTGATTGCTATGCCATCTCAATAGGATTGGGTAGAAGAAACTCATCCAACGTAGAAATATCAGAATCACCCCTACTCTTCCTTAAGCCAGATAGAGTGGAAGAGATCATGTAGAAGGTCTCTATATTTTCAATTTCTTCTGACATCGCTGGTGGTGGTAATGCAAAGGTTCCCATGAGAGTGGAATCCTTTAAGAGTCCTACACCAATGTTTTGAAGTTCTAGTTGGGGTATGTGAATGAACGGAACTCTTCTAGTTACTTGTGAAGAAGAGGCAAAGAAGGATAGTTGATTAATGACTGTAATTGTACCTTTATGTGGAAAGGAAATCATTCTAAAATATGTAGAAACAATAGTAGTCGTCGAATATAACCATGGCCTTCCAAGAAAAATATTATAGTCAAGGGGTCCATTAACAACCTCAACATCAATATTCAATGTTTCCCCCCCTAGTTCAACATGCAGGTTATTAATAATACCATAAGTTTTATATGTTCTTTCGTCAAAAGCCTTCAACGTCATTGATGACTGTGATAAGTGTGGTGAGCCAAGTGACTTCTAAAATTTTAGAGACATAATGCATGTAGATGCTCCCTCATCAATAATAGTGTGATGAACAAGGTGATTGAGAAAATTTACCTATATGGAGAATGCCAATTCTACTAGTAGTTGCGGCACATAGCCCATATGATTAAAGACGACAAGATTAGAATCAGTCGGATCAATTCCACCAATGGCCGACAATAAATCCTGTTTTTGGGAGGGACAATTTTGTAATACCTCAAGAGAAGACATAGCTGAAGGTGATTGAACCAATTCTTCAACTATATTATAATTTTGTGCATCTCTTTCTCGAGTATTATATGTCGATTTATGAATTACTCCCTTTGGTGGATTGATTTTCAATTTAGGAAAAGCAGTAGGTGATACTGATTCTGTAGATGCATTCATTGTCGAGGTAGTAGCTTGATGAGTGGCCTGACTACCATAATATTTATTTCGCGTCGACACTAAAATATCTGTTTAAGGTTTTGTGATAGATAACATTAGCACTTGGGAACTAGGAGCTGGATCCATAGCAACCATATTTGTGTTCGGATTTGGAAATGGGTCTGTCAACACAGATGACGTATGAGAAGTTTTGATGATTTTTGATACTTCAGCGCGGTGAGGAAAATCCATAAAAAAGTGTTCCTCATTACAGATTATGCATGGATAATGAGGTTTCCAAGGTCCAGATGGTTTATAAGATGATCTTCCTACAGGTTAAAATTTTGCTTTTTCTTTGATTTCCCCTTTTTCTTACTTCCTGGTTGCTTGTCACCTTTGCCTTTATCAAATGACACGACATTAATTTTGGAAGTAGGAGCCGGATCAGATGCAATAGGGTGGTGTGTGCTTGCAGTGCCTATCAAGCCGTCTCCAGCATGAGATTCATTTAATTTAGGAGGAACATTGAAATTAGATCTTGGCGCATTAGGGATTTTTTCATAGAGCGTGCCAAACTGAGTGTAAATCAAGTCTAATTATTGGGCACGAGCGATATCTTGCTCTTCTGTGACAATTCCACCCTTAGCCACATCCTTAGTTATAGATGGTAATAGGGACTTAATGAACCATTTAGCAAGGAGCTGATCTGGAAAAAATGTCTTAACCATTCGTCGACGACGACGCCACTCATGAATATGATCAGAGATGTGAGTAGCATTAGTCTGTTTGAAATTGGTCAAGAGTTCTGTTCCAGTTTCATATCTGATGGGTAACTAGAAATGAGTCAAAAAGATAGTAGCTAGGGCTGTGAAATTCTCAAAAGAAGCTCTAGGTAATTCAATGTACCATTTTGCAACCAGACCTTTGAGCGTACGCTGGAAAAGACATAGTCAAACAAAATCATCATTCAGGGAATTTGATGAACACCATAAATGATAAGTCATAACATGAGTCGACAGATATTATCCAGGGTTTCCATTGAACTTAGGAATATTTGAGGGTAATTTATGAGGTATCACCGGCCACCAAGGATCATAGTTTTTTGGATCATTGGTTAAGCGATTTAAATCTGGTGACTCTAAATTTGCAACAAAGGGCAACTGTCTATTATGGTTAGGTTGAGCATAGCTAGGATAAGATGGAATTGCTTGAGAAATAGGCTTTTGAGCACCATCATAAGGAATCTATTGCTGGTAACCCAGATAGGGGTTGTTTTTCATAGCATACGCTTGAGGATTCTGTTGACCAAAACATGGATATGATACTTGTTGAAAAGAAGTTTGAGACATTTGCACCTGTGGCTGCCAAGGGGTCTGTCCATGAATGTTATAACCCAAATTAGGATAACTTGGATTCGGTTGATATGTATAACTTGGTTGTAGTTGTGACATCCCATAAAATGGTAGACCAACTTGTGAATAAATAATTCATGGTACAGGTTGTTCTAATTTAACCAAAGGATTTGGAGTCTGTGGACCCAACATTTGATGATATTGAGTTGAAGGACCCACTTGATAAGGTTGATGTACAATATTTTTATTCTGTAACAGTGGTATAGATGTATTAACAAGTGGTAATGAAGTGGGTGTAACAGGTTGAACCGATTGATATGATTGTACAACCGTTTGTGGTTGGATAGGCAGAGTGGGCTGCCATTGACAAACATTTGTTTCAACATTAGATTGACCAAAAAATGGCAGAGTACTGTCATATTGGGTGACAAAAATTTTCTTCCTATCATGAGGAGGATAATAATATTGAAAATATTTCTCTCCAAATGCTAGGAGTCCAGTTGATATGGTACTTAAAGAATTGACCTAGAAGGATTGGCTTGATATTGCCTTGATGATACATATAATGAATCAAGTCGTTCAGTACTTACGATAGGATTACCAGTTAAAATACTGGATGATGACATTGGTAAATACCATGGTCTTGAAGATGCACCAGAGAAAATTTCAGATAATGATTTGTAACCTGATGGGACCATAGGGCCACCATGAAAATATGACTCTGGTGAAGTGGTAAACATCGACGGAGTAGCGAGGAAAGGAGCTGACGTAATTGGAATAGCAGGTCCAACCAAATATGTTGGTTCAGACATGATTACTTGACCAAATGTATACCCTTTTGAATCGATGTGAATTTGAAACGGAGGAAGATCAACAAAAACAGAGGGTATCAATTGATAAAAAGACTCATACAGGTAAAGGTCCTCCCCAAAATGGGTTGGAGTTAAAGGTGTATCGTCTTGTGGGATTTCTTCAATCACAATTAAACTAGGTGGAAGTATTTCACCGTCAAGCCCAAAGTATATTTCAGATGGTTGACTGTGTGATATAGGAGTTTCAATGGCTACATAACTTTGTGGGATGACCAAGGTAGGAACAACTTCTGGTCGTTTGACTTCAGGATTCAGATGTTCTGACAAAGAAGAGACAGGATCTCGATCAATTTGTGGTTGAACAACAACGGGTCCAGGAGGTATGGCCTCACTGATTGGATGGATCGTGACCACGGGTAGTTGTGAAGACTATATTTCGACAACAGTAGACAAAATAGGATGTGTAGAAACAACTTGAGCTAACTCTGGTTTATGGGAAAATGATGTTTTACTAGAGGTACGAATTGTACTTGATTCGACAGATAGTGATCGCCTTCGCATACTAGAAGTAACTTCTGGCAGTAAAGGTGGTTTTAAAAATAATCTACGCAAACGATGGGGGAAAGGATTTTGTTCTTCCACGATGACTGATTTATTTTAACCAAAAAACAAATAAGCAAAATAAAAGGGTAATTCTAGGCAAAAAGGTTTACAAAGAAACTGTGAACTGTAGAATACCTCCTGGCGAACCAAGAAGTACGAGCAGGTAATCTCCCTGAATTTTGTGTTCGGTGTATCACAATTTACAAAGCGGCCGACTCGGTTCACTATGGATGGATAGCACCTAAAACTTGTCCTCCCAAATATACCCAAATGTACGTGGAGGCCCAAGTCCGTATTAGCGTTGTCTGATGCGAAACCGCACAGTGAGAGCACCCCTTTATACTTATCATACTGTAACACCGCCCGATATACCCGAAAGTATGCAGACGAGCTACGATATACTTACGTACGTGGAGTGAGGTATCACACTCGAAATGTATCACAGACAAGTTAACGACAGTTGCTACGTTTTATGACACCGGAACATGTCTCTAGCCTAGACCTTATAAATGTTATCATTGTGGTTCCAATGCTTTGTTAGGTAAATTGAGATTAATTTTATGTTAATCTTGCTTACAATTTTCCTTTCAAAGGTTCACCGCAATGATGTATTGGAAAATTCATAAAATGCAACTAAAAATGATAAGCAATCTTTCACTTTCAATTTCTTCAATGAAAAACCTAGCTACTAAGGGAAGAGAGAAAATAATTTGTGAGCAAAAAAATCAATGAGAAAAACAAATCAATGATCACAAACCAAATGAAAATTTCCTAATGTTCCTTTTTGCAAAACACACATTATTCTACATGCAAATGTAAGTTTTTCTTTTTAGTTTCCTTAATTTTATGAATGCAGAAAGGAAACTAGGTGCACTAAATCAACAATTCAAATGCCTTTTACTTTCGAGAAATGAAGAATACAAACAACAATTTCTCCTATCAAGGAAATGGAGATTTTACGACAATTTCCTATTTCGAAAGCAAATGATTCTTAATGCGACCATAAAAAATACTTTGAAATCAACTTGTCAATGATAAAGAAAAACTTTTTAAACAAACATTGAACAAATTTTCAGTCAAAGGAGGAAGAAGTATATAGAGTCATTGGTCAATATGAGGATCAAAATTTTCAAAACATAGCAGAAAACAAACTGAAGCAAATTGCAAAGGAAAATTCAAAGGAATCTGGGTGGTTTCAAGAGTCAACGTAGTCTCCAAGGGAAGATAGTGCTCTGCAATGCAAGCCTGAAAGGGAGACAGTGCTATGCAAAGCATTGTGTCCTGTCTAAGGGTGCGTTGGGCGCAGTGTATAAGGAAAAATACTACTGTTTAACTCACTGTCTTTGCAAATTTGTCTTTGAAAAAGTTTAATCTTTATGAGTAACAACTACTGGTTGGATAAACAAATAAAATTAGAGGCTTAAACACCTAGAACTAAGAGAAATTATCCCTAGTGGAGTCGCCAATTTGTTGGCCCAAAATTGTGAATTGTGATACACCAAACATAGCATTTGGGGAGATTACTTGCCCGTACTTCTTGGTTCGCCAGGAGGTATTATGATGTTCACAGTTTATTGGTAAACCCTTTTGCCTATAGTTACCCTTTTATTTTGTTTATTTGTTTTTTGGTTAAAATAGATCGGTTATCATGGAAGAACAAAATCCTTTCCCCCATTGTTCACATAGATTAGCTTTAAAACCACCTTTACTACCAGAAGTTACTTTTGGTAGATGAAGGTGATCACAATTTGCTAAATCAAGTACAATTCATACCTCTCACAAAATTTCATTTCCCCATAAACCAGAGTTAGGTCAAGTTGTTTCTACACATCCCGGTTCATCTACTGTTGTCGAAATGGCGTCTTCACAGCTACCCATGGTCACGATCTCTCCAATCAGTGATACCATACCTCCTGGACCCAGATACATCAAATAATATCTGCCTAGAGGATCAACATAACAAAGAGAAACTATGTCTGCAGGTTATTAATAATACCACAAGGTTTATATGTTCTTTCGTGAAAAGCCTTCAACGTCATTGATGATTTTGATAAGCACAGAAAGCCAAGTAACTTACAACAGTTTAGAGACATAATGCATGTAGATGCTCCCTCATCAATAATAGTGTGATGAACAAGGTGATTGAGAAAATTTACCTGTATGTAGAATGCCAATTTTGCTGGTAGTTGCGGCACATAGCCCGTACGATTAAAGATGACAATATTAGAACCAGTTGGATCAATTCCACCAATGGCTGACAATAAAGCCTGGTTTTGGGAGGGAAAATTTTATAATACCTCAAGAGTAGACATAACTGAAGGTGATTGAGCCAAATCTTCAACTATATTATAATTTTGTGCATCTCTTACTCGAGGATTATATGTCGATTTATGAATTACTCCTTTTGGTGGCTTGATTGTCAATTCAGGAATAGCAGTAGGTCGTACTGATTATTTAGATTCATTCATTGCCGAGGTAGTAGGTTGATCAGTGGCCTGACTACCATAATCTTTATTTCGCGTTAACACCAAAATATCTGTTGAAGGTTTTATGACAGATAACATTAACACTTGGGAACTAGGAGCTGGATCCGTAGCAACCATATTTGTGTCCGAATTTGGAAATGGGTCTTTCAACACAACTGACGCATGAGAATTCTTGATGATTTTTGAGACTACAGCGTCGTGAGGAAAATCCCTAAAAAAGTGTTCCTCCTTATAGATTTTTCATGGATAACGAGTTTTCTGAGGTCTAGACGGTTGATCAGATGATCTTTCCTGTGGGTTAGAAATTTGATTTTTCTTTGATTTCCTCTTTTTCTTACTTCCTGGTTTCTTTTCACCTTTGCCTTTATCAAATGACATGGCATTAATTTCGGAAGTAGGAGAAGGATCAAATGCAGTAGGGTGGTATGTGCTTGTAGTGCCTATCAAGCTGTCTCCGGCATGAGAGTCATTTAATTGAGGAGGAACATTGAAATTAGATCTCGGCGCATTAGGTATTGTTTCATATAGCATGCCAGACTTAGTGTAAATCAAGTCTAAATATTGGGCACGAGCGATAACTTGCTATTCTGTAACAAGGACTTAATGAGCCATTGAGAAAGGAGCTAATCTAGAACAAATGTCTTAACCATTCGTCGACGACGACACCTCTCATGAATATGATCAGAGATGTGAGTAGCATTAGTCTATTTGAAATTGGTCAAGAGTTCCGTTCCAGTTTAGTATCTGATGGGTAACTGGAAATGAGCCAAAAAGACCGTAGCTAGGGCTGTGAAATTATCAAAAGAAGCTCTAGGTAATTCAATGTACCATTTTGCAGTTGGACCTGTGAGCGTAAGCTGGAAAAGACGTAGTCGAACAGAACCATCATTCAAGGAATTTATTGAACACCATAAATGATAAGTCATAACATGAGTCGACGGATGTTCTCGAGGGTTTCCATTGAACTTAGGAATATCCAAGGGTAATTTATGAGGTATCACCAGCCACCAAGGAGCATAGTTTATTGGATCATTGGTTAACCAATTTAAATATGGACACTCTAAAGTTGCAACAAAGGGAAACTGTCTATAAAGGTCATGTTGAGCATAGCCAGGATAAGATGGAATTGCTTGAGCAGAAAGCCTTTGAGCACCAGCATAAGGAATCTACTTTTGGTAACCCAGATAGGGGTTGTTTTTCATAGCAAATGCTTGAGGATTTTGTTGACCAAAACCTGGATATGATACTTGTTGAAATGAAGTTTGAGGCATTTGCGCCTGTGGCTACCAAGGGGTCTGTCCACCAATGTTATAACCCAAATTAGGATTACTTGGATTCAGCTGATATGTGTAACTCAGTTGCAGTTGTGACATCCCATAAATAGGTAGACCAGCTTGTGAATAATTAATTCCTAGTACATGTTCTTGTAAATTAACCAAATAATTTGGAGTCTCTGGACCCAAAATTTGATGATATTGAGTTGAAGGACCTACTTGATAAGGTTTATGTACAATATTTTGATTCTGTAACAGGGGTATAGATGTATTAAGAACTGGTAATGAAGTGGGTGTAACAGGTTGAACCGGTTGATATGATTGTACAATCATTTGTGGTTGGATAGGCAGAGTGGGCTGCCATTGACAAAAAATCGTTTCAACATTATATTGACCAAAAAGTGACGGCGTACTGTCATATTGGGTGACCAAAAGTTGCCCCCCATCATGAGGAGGATAATAAGATGGAAAATATTTCTCTCCAAATGTTGGGAGTCCAGTTGATATAGTACTTAAAGGAATTGACCCAGAAGGACCGGCTTGATATTTCTCTGATGATGTGTATAATGAATCAAGTCGTTCAGTACTTACAATAGAATTACCAGTTAAAATAATGGATGATGACATTGGTAAAGACCATGGTCTTGAAGATGCACTAGAGAAAATTCCAGATAATGATTTGTAACTTGATGGGACCATAGGGACACCATGAAAATATGACTCTGGTGAAGTGGTAAACATCGACGTAGTAGCGAGGGCAGGAGCTGTCGTAATTGGAATAGCAGGCCCAACTGAAGATGTTGGTTCAGACATGGTTTTTTGACCAAATGTATACCCTTTTGAATCGACAAGAATTTGAAAAGGAGGAATATCAAAAAAAGCAGAGGGTGTCGATTGAGAAAAATATTCGTACAGGTAAAGGTCCTCCCCAAAATGGGTTGGAGTTAAAGGTGTATCGTCTTGTGGGATTTCTTCAATCACAATTAAACCAGGTGGAAGTATTTCACTGTCAAGCCCAAAGTGTATTTCAGAAGGTTGACTGTGTGATATAGGAGTTTCAATGGCTATAGAACTTTGTGGGATGACCAAGGTAGGAACAACTTCCAGTCGTTTGACTTTAGGATTCAGATGTTTTGGTAAAGAAGAGACAGGATCTGGATCAATTTTTGGTTGAACAATGTCAGGTCCAGGAGGTATGGTCTCACTGATTGGATGGATCGTGACCACGGGTAGCTATGAAGACTCCGTTTCGACAATAGTAGACAAACCGGGATGTGTAGAAACAACTTGAGCTAACTCTGGTTTATGGGAAAATTATTTTTTACCAGAGGTATGAATTGTAAATGATTCAGCAGATAGTGATCGCCTTCGCGTACTAGAAGTAACTTCTGGCAGTAAAGGTGGTTTTAAAGCTAATCTACGCGAACGACGAGGGAAAGGATTTTGTTCTTCCATGATGAATGATTTATTTTAACCAAAAAACAAATAAATAAATTAAAAGGGTAATTCTAGGCAAAAGGGTTTACCAAGAAACTGTGAACTACGGAATACCTCCTGGAGAACCAAGAAGTACAGGTAGGTAATCTCCCCGAATGTTGTGTTTGGTGTATCACAATTTACAAGGTGGCTGACTCGGTTCACTATGGATGGATAACACCTAAAAGTTTTCCTCCAAAATATACCCAAAGGTACGTGGAGGCCCAAGTCCATATTAGCGCTATCTGATACAAAACCACACAGTGAGAGCACCCCTTTATACTTATCATACTGTAACACCGCCTGATATACCCGAAAGTATGTGGATGAGCTATGATATACTTACGTACGTGGAGTGAGGTATCACACTCAAAATGTATCGCAAACAAGTTAACAACAAATGCTATGTTTTATGACACCGGAACACGTCTCTAGCCTAGACCTTCTAAATGTTATTGTTATGGTTCCAATCCTGTTTTAGGTAAATTGAGATTAATTTTATGTTGATCTTTCTTAAAATTTTCCTTTCAAAGGTTCACTGCAATGATATATCGGAAAATTCCTAAAATGCAAGTAAAAATGATAAGTAATCTTTCATTTTCAGTTTCTTCAATGAAAAACCTAGCTACTAAGGGAAGACAACAAATAATTATTGAGCAAACAAATCAATGATCACAAACTAAATGCATATTTCCTAATGTTCCTTTTTGCAAAACACACATTATTATACATGCAAATGCAAGTTTTTCTTTTTAGTTTCCTTAATGTTATGAATGCAAAAAAGAAACTAGGTGCACTAAATCAACAATTCAAATGCCTTTTACTTTCGAGAAATGAAGAATACAAACAACAATTTCTCTTTTGAAGGAAAAATGAGGATTTCAACAACAATTTCTCCTATCAAGGAAATGAATATTTTACGACAATTTCCTATTTCGAAAGCAAATGATTCTTAATGCGACCATAAAAAATACTTTGAAATCAACTTGTCAATGATAAAGAAAAACTTTTTAAACAAACATTGAACAAATTTTCAGTCAAAGGAGGAAGAAGTATATAGAGTCACTGGTCAATATGAGGATCAAACTTTTCAAAACATAGCAGAAAAAAAACTGAAGCAAATTGCAAAGGTAAATTCAAAGGAATCTAGGTGGTTTCAGGAGTCAACACAGTCTCCAAGGGGAGGCAGTGCTCTGCAACGTAGGCCTGAAAGGGAGACAGTGCTCTGCAACGTAGGCCTGAAAGGGAGACAGTGCTATGCAAAGCATTGTGTCCTATCTAAAGGTGCATTGGGCGCAGTGTATAAGGAAAAATACTACTGTTTAACTCACTGTCTTTGCAAATTTGGCTTTGAAAATTTTTAATCTTTATGAGTAACAAATAATGGGTGGACAAACAAAGCAAATCAGAGGCTTAAACACATATAACTAAGAGAAATTATCCCTAGTGGAGTCGCCAATTTGTTGGGCCAGAATTGTGAATTTCGGATAAAAAAACGCTTCCCTAGATAGGTGCTAGTCTATAACAAAAGATTAAAGGCTATACGACTATTTTTCCTAACTAAGAACAGACACACAGAAAGGATTATAAGGTTACTTGTGATCCATGCGCTTCTAAATGGCTCCTTCTTTCGCTTCGGTTGTAGCTTCAAATTAAAGCGTTTTGTGGGAAATTCTTCCTGCAAGAAAGAACACTAAAATAGTAGAAGATGCAATAATACAAATGTCTATTCAAGTTAGTTTGCTAAATCAGTAAATCATAAACCATATACATCAACTAAGATCTTGCAATATGGAAAATCAAAGCCAATACAGATGCATATAGGGAAAAATAAGTTGCACTCTTTATTAATGATAGAAGGAGAGGTTACAACCAAGTGATTGATTTGAAGTGACCCTTCCAGCAACGTCCCCAAGCCTCATCATAGTATAAATATCTCCAGCATCTTTTACACAAATCTAGCTCTCAATTGAAAATTCTCCAACATTTCTCTACTCAAATTCTTCCTTCTCAAACACTCAGATCTATGTTCAATTTATAGATGAAATGAAGGTTTTTTGTAATCAATGAATTTCCAATAATAGGAAAGACATGTTTCCAACCTTGAGATATCAAATGGACACTTGGATTCGAAGCTTGACACATATGAACTCTTCTAGAATGCACTGGCCAAGTGGAGATTCTGGAACAATGAGAATTTCGATCCCAATGTGACCAACACACCCATAGATGTCGGAAAGTGCTTTGTAGAGCAACCTTGCATGGGGCTACCTGCATATGAAATGCACTTAGTCCCCTTAGAGGCAGCGTTTGTGAGCTCTCATATTCTATATAATAAACTTCAAACCTTGGATACCTTTCCTTGATGAAAGACATGCTTGATTTGTCTTGTTCTTGCCTTCGGTCATGTAGCAACTTGAAATGATAGGGGTTGATAGACCCTTATTCATTGGTCCTGGAGATGTTGCCCAGTTAACCAGGCCATTGGGAATGATGCCCAAATTTACCTATAGCAAAAATTATTTGAAAATAATCAAATAACTAATTAAAAGAGTTTTACTATTCATTTTTACCATTTTAAAGTTACCATTTGCATTTTGGAAGTTTGAACATGTTTTTTCCCTCGAAATTCAGCTATTGATTGTGATCAATTACATGGACGGTTTTCCTCGTTGTTTGATCCAGGTTGGTGCCATAAAACTCCTCTTTCTTTCATTAGTCTTTTTATGCCATTTCATTGCAATTTTTTAGGTATTTTTTCCCCTTAGGGTAAATTCATTTTCAAAATAGGGAAACACACCCTTGGGCATCAAAAATTGCGTTGGAATTCACTTGAAATGAAGCTCAGGTGCATATGCAATGGATTTTTTATTGACCAAGACTACGTTGGGCGCAATTCACATTTTTTATTCTTGCATTCTACCCAAATTTTGCCTAATTTTTTGCATGAAAAGGGTCCTAATGAGTCTTATGGTTATGTCTCTTGCAAATCATTTCTTCTTCGTTGCGACTCCAATTGAGGGAACTCAATCATTTAATTTGTCTTTTGTAGATGCCTTGAAATATCAGCAAGATTTTCTTTGTTGATTTGCACCATGTCTTCAACACTTGATAGGATCAAATTGTGAAGAACTTCTAATAGTTGGATGTGTTACACCATGTGAACTCGCTCTCTTGAATTCAGGCTCGCTTGTCTTGAAATTTCTCATTTTATTTGAACTTATTGGATTGAATTCGCTCGTTTGATTTGAATTACACACTCGCTTGCTTTGGAATTTACTTGATCTCTTACTTGGTAAAACTTGTTTTTCTTGTTTCACGCTCACTAGAACTCAGGCTCGCTTGCTGTAGATTTCAAATTTCTTGATTATTGTTTGAATATTTAGAATTGAACTCGCTCGCTTGCTTTGATTGTTTCTTCAATGAAATTCACCCTGGATCGCTTGATGTTGTGAACTTTGTACTGACTTTATTATGCTTATTGGCAAAATAAGGGTGTCGAACACTGTCAAAAATGCACCCAAAAGACAAATGATAAGTTCAAATAATATGACTCAGTTGCAGACTTACTTGAATTAATTGTTTTAGGTTCAACACCTTATCAATTCAAACTAGGGTGTCAGTTTCAACCGAGAATTCACCTTGATAATTCAACTCAGTTACAAAAATGTTTTTCTCCAAGTGATACAAAAAGTGTTGTTGATGTCGTCTTTTCTTCGAATGCTTGATTTTGTGGCATCCTTAACTTGATTATTTTGATTGCAGGATGTGGAATATGGCTATAGAAGACCACTTTATCAACTTGACGATGTGTTTCACAAATGCATGTGATTGTTTTTGCTTTTAAGTCTGATTACATGAGCTTGATTACTTAAGCTTGATGACTTGTATACTTAAGTTTGCTTATGTTCATGTAGTTTTTTAATTTTTTGTGTACCATATTAAAAAGAGAGTGTCAAATAACTGGATACAATTCATGTACATGCAATCACTACACACAATGTACCTAAGATCTCCTTATTCGATTTCAGGCGGATCTAGGACACAATCACCACACAAAAAATATGATTTGATTAAGTATTGAGTACATAAGAAATATTCACCTTCAAGTAATGAAAATGACAAGCTGACAACCATTTGATGCAACTCTTCTTCAAAAATTACTGAATTGAATGTAGACTTACTCAACCTCCTAGAAGTAAACAATTTGCTTCACCTTATCACAACATGAATTACAATATTCACCGTTATAACTCCCTTACAACAAAATATTTTATATACTCCTTATATCACCCCAAAAAAAAACACACGATATATATCACCACTACTATATCTATAAAATAAAGCAAACATTGAAGTCACTACTATAAAAATAAAGCAATCAATAAAGCTTAGAAATTTGTGATTGCAAAACACCCAACAATTGATGACCCTCCATTCCTAGATGCAGTAGCTGTAAATTTTTTTAGTAAAATTGTCAGCACAACTTTAAGAGGGTGTCCATCCATTATTCTCGGGATCAAATTCTGTTGGATAATTGAATGGAAAACGTTTTTTCTCTGTGTCTTGGCTCAACATCATCATAAGTGAATGAAGGCGAGTAACATGATATTTGGAGGAAGATTGTGAACCATTTGGTAAAAAAAGAGGATGGCTTTCCTCGAACCACGACAAGCTCAAAATAAATCACTACTTATGCATCCAAATTGATCTCTGGTCCAACTAATAGAAAAAGAAGACTAAGAACAACAGTTTCAACAAGTATTCTACTGCATGGTTTCTGAACCCCGTTCTAGAGCCACTTCTTCTATTTATAAAGATTACATAGATGATGTGTTCCAAACACTAGTGGAATTCACTAAAAACAGAAATAAAACTGAAATTAAATGTGTATAGAGCACCATTCAATCAGAAATATCATTTCTAATTTTTAGATAACACTGGTCCAATACGTAGCTCTACGCCGGTCCACATCTCTATAGTTTTATTTTTGTCTCTGGGATTCGATTTTCCCACCTTTTGAAATTCTCGGTGATTCGAACTGTCGACCTGCAATATGGACGATATCCCCAATTTTCTACAAAGGGACTATCGGCTCAAACCCCAAGGCAAAGCAACACCAAATTTCAGGTGTTCAGAGCTTTTATGACGATGGTTTTGGGGTCCCCCAAATTTTACAGCGACATCATTCGCTTCGCAGAGTCAAGAAGGGTATGATGATATATTTAGGAGCTTTTCAACCCCAATCAAGAATTCCTCCATCTTGATCTTTGATGTGCATGTATATTAGGATGATGATATATTTGGGGGTTTGAAGGGCATTAGGAACTTTGGGGTTCCTTATGATGATTTTTTTAGTGGGGGATCTGTTGGCAAGGAGCTGAACTTTGCGCTATTTGAGGATCTTTTAGGTCCGAATAATTCAAATTCACAGCGATTTGGTGGCAATCATAGGAGTTCAGGTTTTTAGGCTTTGATTTTGGTGCTTAATAACAACGAGTCTGCAAACAAGACACGGATAGGAGGAGAGAGTAGGGAAAACACCAAGAGAGAGCGGATTATATACCATAACCACTCGTGTTGTAGAAAACAACAAATATGGGTATGTCCAGTGCAAGGGAGATTTAGATTCCTCTGATTGCAAATAATGCCCCTCTATGGTGAAAGAAAAATCTTGTTCGTGCATGTAGCCACAATACTTCTGGATTCATTCAACTCAAAATATAGGCACAGAAAACAAGAACTAGAATCAATTTAATTATCTCTATCTAAAGGGCTCCAATACAAAAAAATATGATTTGAATACAAGAGATCAATAACAATAGCCCAATATTGTGATCCAAGCCAGCTAATTGAAGATGTAACACTCCAATTATAGAGAATTAACAACAAACTAGTGTAAATTACTACAACAACCGAGGGCTTCAATGACTTATCTCAAAAAGAAGGACTGTGGATCCATTACACCCTTGCGTGGGAATTGCGAATCTGTTTTGGTGCAAAGGTCAACTGCCATGATCGGTTCACTGGCACACACAATCATGACTGTGATTCCATGCTCAATTCGAATATGTTCTACTTCCTAGCATGCCTCCTCACACTGGCTGCCAAGAAAATCTCCTCACATTGGCACGGACCGTGAAGCTCACAATGTTTTCGTTGCCAACATCATCTTTCCTTCTTTCATCACCTTCATCTCCCACGGCCTCGAAACTTCTATCCAGATAGGCTACATTGGAACTAACTGAGGATACAAATACTCTTATTAGTGTCTTACAATGTGAAGAGTTTTGGTATTATCTTGCCCAAACATTGGTTGTGGTGCACTACTGCGTGCCATGAACAATTTTGAAGATCACTACCTTGCTTAGGATACTTCAACTTTCTTGTCATGTTCCTCTTTATGCAGATCACACTCTATTACATACTATCGTACCATGACTGGCCTTTTCCTCACTATATTCATTACAATCAAGGTGCTTGGCCACTCTCCGCAGGAATAATTTGCAACAATCATTAGAAAAAATCACTCGCACCTCCTTCTCAACACACTATTTTGCAATCACTTATTTTCTCAATCCAAAAGAACAAACCATATGCTCTGATACCACATTTAAGAAATTAAATTAACTAATAAAACACATAAAAACACCAGAGACATAGAACTGGTAGAAAAGGCCTGATAGCCTTATGGAATTCCTCACATATCCTTCATTATTCAAATAATGTTATAATAAAAATAAATAGATGAAGAAGTTGTCTCAAGATAGTGCATCTATCTTGGACAACTTGGTTGAGAAAATATCTCAACCACACACACTAATCTAGGAGCTAAGTTAGGTAGGCCTAAACTAACTCCCAATTAAGAGGAACTAACATAATCTAGAAAATTAGGCATTGTTAGAAAATTATATATTATAGAGCAATAAAACACATAAAATATGTAGAAAACAAAAGCACACAAAACACATAAAACCAGAGAGACACAGATATACGTGGTTCACCTAGTTTGGGCTACGTTCACCCCAAATAGCCAATCCTTCTTTCTATTATCCAGCAAAATGAAGAGACACAACCTACAGCAGCTCCGCTGTAATATCCTATGTTCTCTCTCATAGTCTCCCTATCTGTTTCTCGCTCCGATAATACACATACAATACAAAACCACAATACAATACCCTCATACAAGTGAGGGGTTGCCTTCTAGGGCAAAAAACCCTAAATTAAACATAACTTTTACCGTCAGATCATCCGCCTAATGAACGACCCAGATTGACTAGAAATTACTATACTTTTACAAGGCAATTTTACATACGTTTTTAGCTTCGTGGGCACTGCCCCCGAAACCCCCCGCCAGGGGGGGGCTCCATAAAGTCGCAGCCACCCCCCCTAAACCCCCCAGGTGGGGTTTAATTACGGGCGGCATTTCTGCCCCCATTAAGGTACATGGGTCCAATGTTGCGATACAAAATAAACAAGATAATCAAGCTCCATATCCAACAATCTCCCACTTGGAGATTGATTGTAGCAACTCCACCGCTGCTTCATTTTCTAGACAATGACTCCTCTTTGGACTTGGTTGTTTCTCATCTTCATCATCATCCTTGAAGACCAATTGAAACTGAGCATGTTCTCAGTTTCTCCCTATTTACAACTTTTGTTAGCATATCTATAGGATTCTGGCTAGTGTGTATCTTTTCCAGCTTCAACTGTCCATCTTCCAATACTGACCGTATGAAATGGTACTTGAGATGTATGTGTTTAGTCCTGGAATGAAATGTTGATTTCTTTTCAAGATGAATGGCACTTTGGCTATCACTGTATAATGTTCCCATATCATGCTTCTTACCCAATTCATCCATAAATCTTTGTAACCAAATCATTTCTTTACTAGCCTCTGTAGCAGCAACATACTCTGTTTCTATTGTTGAAATTGCAACAACACTTTGGATTTTTGAAACCCAACTGATAGTTGTTCCACCTACAATAAATACATATCCTGTAGTGCTCCTCCTATTATCTCTGTCACCTGCCATATCTGCATCAACATATCCATGTAGAGAAATGTTTGAACCACCAAAGCATAATTCTTGATTTGTGGTACTTCTCAAATATCTGAGAATCCATTTTACTGCCATCCAATGTTCTTTTCCTGGGTTGTTCATGTACCTTATTACAACTCCCACTACATGTGCAATATTAGGCCTTGTGAAGACCATTGTATACATTAAGCTTCCAACTGCTGATGCATATGGAACTTTAGACATATAGTCCATTTCTTCTTGGGTCTTGGGGCACATCTCCTTACTAAGTTTGAAATGGCTAGCAAAAGGTGTACTAACTGGTTTTGCATTATGCATATTAAATATTTTCAACACCTTTTCTATGTACTCATTCTGAGACAATGTTAATTTGCGATTTTTCCTGTCTCTAGTTATCCTCATACCAAGGATTTGTTTTGCAGCTCCCAAATCCTTCATTGCAAATGAATTTTCCAATTTTCTTTTGAGCACATTTATTTCTTGCATGTTAGACCCTGCAACAAGCATGTCATCTACATACAATAACAATATAATATAGCCGCCATCATTTTTCCTTTTTAGATAAACACAATGATCAGAGTGACATCTAGTATAACCTTGTTCAAACATGAACTTGTCAAATTTTAGATACCACTGCCTTGGAGCCTGTTTTAAGCCATACAAGCTCTTCTTTAACCTGCACACCAATTTTTCTTTCCCTTTTACCTCATATCATTCTGGTTGCTGCATGTATATCTCTTCCTCCAAATCTCCATGGAGAAATGTTTTCTTTACATCTAACTGTTCAAGATGTAAATCTTCCGCTGCTACAAGACTTAAAATAGTTCTGATTGAATTCATTTTAACAACAGGAGAAAATATTTCATCAAAATCAATACCTTTCTTCTGTGCAAGCCCCTTCACCACAAGTCTAGCTTTGTACCTCTGTTTTCCTCCATCTTCTTCCTTCAGCCTGTAAACCCATTTATTCTGCAATGTAGTTTTACCTGCAGGCAACCTAACTAAGTCCCAAGTCTGGTTATGCATTAAGGAGTCCATCTCTTTTTCCATGGCTAGCTCCCACTTCTTCCTGCTTTCAACCTGCATTGCTTCTTCATAACATTCAGGTTCACCAGAATCAGTCAACAATAAATAATATAATGAAGGAGAGTATCGTTCAGGGGGTCTACTTATCCTGGTAGATCTTCTGACACCACTTTCAGGTGTTTGAGGTGCCTGTTGCTGTTTTGGTGGTTGTTGTTGTTATGGCTATTGATTATTATTATTTTTAGGCACCATTAATTTTTTGTGATCTCATCAAGAATTGTGTATTCTTTATTTTCCTTTTCCAGTTTCTTTTCCTGCAACTGATTCTTATACAAGACCTTTTCATTGAATATTACATCTCTGCTCCTAATGATTTTGTGATTTTCATAATCATATAAGGGATAACCAAAATCATTAACACCATATCCAATAAAGGTACATTTCTTTGATTTTGCCTCAAGCTTTGTTCTATTTTCTTTATTAATATGGACAAAGGCCTCACAACCAAAAGGCTTTAAAAAAGAGTAGTTTACATTTTTACTTGTCCATGCTTCCTCTGGAATACCACCATCCAAGGAACTTGAAGGCCCTCTGTTTATTAGATAAACAACAGTATCTACAGCATCTGCCCAAAATTGTAAAGACAATCCTGCATGCAATCTCATGCACCTTGCACGCTCCATGATTGTTCTGTTCATCCTTTCTGACACACCATTTTCTTGTGGTGTTCTTGGAACTGTCTTCTCTTTGCGAATTCCATGCTCTGAACAGTACCTATCAAACTCTTTGCTGCAAAATTCACCTCCATTGTCTGATCTGAGACACTTCAACTTCTTTCCTGTCTCAATCTCAACCAAAGCTTTCCATTTCTTGAAAGTATCAAATACATCAGATTTATTATGAATACAATAAATCCATGTTTTTCTAGTTGCATCATCAATAAAAGTAACATAATAACGAGAGCCACCGAGAGATGATACCTGAGCAGGTCCCCATACATCTGTATGCACAAGCTCTAATTTTTTGCTCTTCTTTTCTTTCCCAACTCTGAGAAATCTGACTCTCTTCTGTTTTCCATAAATGAAATTCTCACAGAAATCCAAATCAACATTCTTCAAACCTGGCAGCAAATTTCTTGAGTGAAGAATTTTCATCCCCTTCTCACTCATGTGTCCGAGCCTATGATGCCATAATGCTGCATCTGCTCCTTTGGAAGTTAAAGCATTAACAGAGTTAGAAATACCATCGCATAAATACAATGTACCAACCTTTTCGCCTTTTGCTATTACCAGGGTTCCTTTGGTGACCTTCCAAGTTTTATCTGTGAAAGTTGTCACACAACCTTCACCTCCTAACTGCCCTGTTGAAATCAGATTTTTCTTCAGATCTGGAACATGCCTTACCTCCTTTAGTAGCCATTGGTTTCCATTCTGTTGTTTTACAAGAACTTTACCCATTCCAACAATTTTACAAGTTTTATCATCACCCAAACGAACTTGTCCAAAATCTCCTTGAACATAGTCATGAAAATATTTCTTATCAGGTGTGGCATGGAATGAAGCCCCTGAATCTACAACCCAAGAATCAGTAACATTTTCAAAAGAAAGAATCAAAGCATCTTGTAACACATCACCTATCACATTTTCTTCATGATTGTTTTCTTGCTGTGTGTCTCCTTCTTTTCCCTTCCGAGATCTACAGTATTTCTTTAGGTGTCCTTTCTTTCCGCAATTCCAGCACACTATCCCGGATCTGGACTTGGATCTGCCTTTCCTTGATTTAATGCGATATCCCGAGCTCTTTCATCTTTCCATTCTTCTTCCCCTAGACTCTTCACTCATAGCATTACTTGATGTCTCTCCAGAGCTTTTCCATCGCATTTCCTCGCTAAGGATAGCACCAAAAACATCATCAAACTTTAAAGTACTAGATCCAGAGACAGAGTTACTAATGGCCATTACTAAACCATTCCAACTCTCTGGCAATGAGCACAAGAATAACAGAGCTCTAACTTCATCATCAAATTTTACCCCTACAGAACTTAACTGACTGGTAACTGTATTAAAATCATTTAAATGGTCCGCAACAGATCCACCTTCCGACATCTTCATATTAAATAGTCGTTTCATAAGAAATACCTTCGTTGACTTGTTTGAGGCCGATGGGTTTTCATTATAATTTCGTTTCGGAAAAATCAACCTAGAGGTTTGTTGGGTCTAAACCTCCATAGAGCAAGGCATGCTATTCAGAAGGACTCACACACAACCATACTTGAATGCAAAAAACTAGTTAACAACGATAGCAGAACTCACCCGAAGTCCTACGTTCGATGTAGATCCCACGGGGTCCAAACCCCCAGCAACCCTTCTTCCTCCTTCAACCTGGAAAACAAGAAAGAATGTGCACGGAAACATTGTTGTACAACATATATTTCTCCTAAACGTTAGTGCAATCCATGTGAAATATTATATAAACCATAATAAATGCTTAAATGATAATCTTTTCACACATATAAATAAACATTAACACATGAGTTCAGGAACAAGATGGTTCTTCATTAACACGAACAACATGTACAATAGTAAAAGTGGAGAGATCACCTGAATCCTTCCACTATCTTCAAGCAGACCGTCGTCCGGATTCGTCCCACCCTTGCCTCGCTAAGATACTTTCAAGACTTGTGCACTCGAGATGGCATATAAATGGATGAACATCTCCAGGAAACAAGGGTTTCTTGTATAAATCTGGGATAGTGCAGGAGGCACGGGGAATCAGACTTGAAGTGGGATTCCAACAGAGTATAATGTCTATAAAATTTCTCTCTCCCTTAGGCCATACAAATGAGGGGCTTTTATACTCCCTCAAAGTAGTTTCAATCAGTTGGAAATAGTTGGCCACGTGCTGGGATGGTTGAACTACTAGAGTAACCATCAACCCAACCCGAAAATAGGGAATTTTAATATATTTTTTAATGATTTTAACGGCATACGCGGAAAATTACATGTGGACTTGCGTATACACGCGGAAAAGTCTGGGCATAACCGCGTATGGGGATTTTAACATTGTTTTTTAGTGAATTTTGTTCAAGTCTCTGTAGGAACAGCCCAAAGCCATAAAAACAATCATGAATCACACAAGGTGAGAAATGATGCTATACCGTATTCTCCCTAATATATGGGGTCAAGGGTAAGACAATGTTAATGTATTATGCATAGAAAGAACTTCTGTATACGTAAGGAGACTTCAACATTCTCACCGCAACCACTGGAAAGAAAACAGAGAGGCCATCCAAGTGCCTATGTGCGGCATACCCATGCTCAGTCAAAAAATACATCATATAGAAAGTACTAAATAGATCCAACATGTATACAAGTATAGCTGAATTGAAAGTACACAATGAATCATCTGAGCATGGCCCGGAAATATAAGTCTGAATCAATGTCCAAGTATCACATATAGAAAGCTGAACCATGATGCTGAAACTGGATGTCTGATCATATAAGTAACTGAATATCCATATACCAAATCATAAGGGGTGGAACAAATGGTACAATCACACAACTCGGGAGCCAACATATAAGATGCTGCTGTACTGAACTACAACATATAAGGGTGAACGGCATCACTGCCAGAAACTGAATGGACTGTCAAAAGTGAACCGAGAAATCATGATGCAACCCGAGGTCTTCACCGATCACTATGGCACAATTCTACAAAATGGGAATAAATGAGCTAAAGTCGACCATGTGAGAAATCGTTGGATTACCGGTCAATGATGTATACCGTTAACCAACGTGAGACAACCCACCAATAATTAAAATGAGTGTCAAGGTGCCCCAGTACAATCTAACAAGTGCGAATGAATGAGTGGAAGTCGAACACTTGAGAGAATCGACCAATCAAGAGGAAATGATGAATCCCCACTGTCGATAGCGAAGAGTCTGCCACTGATGACTGAAAACCCTAAGGTACTGACAAAAAGACTCTAGACCTTATTCCCAGAGAAATGAGTCGGAGCCATAAGATCACTCGGAAGTTAGCGTATTACAGACCCCACATCACCCGGGGCCACAGAAAGTGTTCCGTGTGCCAAGATTTGGAAGGAATCGTGATGAAGTAGAGTGATGGAACCAAACCGAAGTACGTTTCCGACATGCATGGGATGAATCTAGTGCATGGAAGAACCCTTCCGAAATTGTCCACACAATGGCACACACAGACACAGAACGACCGATAGGGTCAAATGGAAATCAAGGTACTGCATGAATCCCAAGTGTGATAATGTGTGTTGACGTCGAACACAGGGGAAACCACTCAGTCAAAGACCCATAATGATGATCAAATGTTGAGCACAAGATCAAATATCAATGATGGAAATAGGGCCAGGGTGCGGCTCTAGGTTTGCTCTCAGAGCAATGTGTCGTAGTCGATAAGAGACAAACTCGCCAGCAATAAGTCAATGGGGACCTTCTCAAACCAGCACGAGCAGAAGACCAAAACATCCGATGTGATAGAACAAGATACTGACAAGACCGGGAAGGCCGACTGAATAATGAGTCAAGAGACACCGCAGAATGGCCGACTATGGTTAGACTTCCCTTGAACAAAAGCACGACTCGTGATGAACATGGCGCTGAAACAAGGTAAGCACAACTCTAGGTCAAAACTAAACCATCCCAAATGAAGAAAATATATATAAGTATATGTGTTTTGTTCAAGGGCGACAAACTGACTCTGTACTGCCATCAAAACAACAAAGATACATCCCGTTCCCACTCTTTTTGTTATATTTGATTTTTTTGTCTTTTTCATAATAAGCCTGAAAAAGAATAAAAGAATTCTATGGTACAATGGATAGAACAAGTATCAAAAATCAGATGCACTAGTTCCTGGGATTGGAACAATCCTATGTTCAATGCAAGGTGGCAGAAACTGGTAAGCGATACTCAGAGGAATGTTCCATCCATGGGGGTAAAAAGGTGTCGTAAGTCGTGATAGCTAAGTGCATGCAATGGTTAACTTGCATTTAAAGTCAAGGTCAAAAGTTGGCTTAAACATCGATTCCAAATGAAGCCGGCCAGCGTCGCATAAACAAGTAGCCAATATGCAATGCGTAATACAACTTAAAAGACACCAGGAGCCTCTAGGGTAAAAAAGCGTAAAAATGATAAGTGATGAAGAAGAAAGAATGAAGCTTCTCAAATACACATAAGGTATGGCGAGACTAAAGAGGACTCCTATTTACATAAATGCAAAGATGGGCAACAAGGATAGCGAGGAACTAACTAGGAAGCCCATGTAAAGGAAGGCTCTTGACTTCATCAAGTCGTGATTAAATAATTCCGCGAGTGAAATGGGTGTAATACTCATGACATGATGGGATCGAATTCTAAGGCAAGTGATCAAGATGGAGGCTAGAATGCAAGATGCAATCTGAAAGTGATTTCTAACCTATATGCCGTTGAAGAGTCGGAAATCATGGATAAAAACCGGGAAAAATCTCAAAATCGTCAAAATGTACCCGAAAACATACCAAACTCGGGCACTTCCAAGCAATCGAGTTATGCAGTTTTAAGATAGATCGAAAAATAGGCATAAGGAAATTTTTGCAAAAATTTTCAATTTTTAGCCATAAATAGACAAATTACCTCTCATTTGGTTCATTATGCATAGCTGATTTGGAAAAAAGTGTTCGAGCAAAAAACTTCTTTCATTAAATCAGAACAACCGACCGTCGAACTCTCAAAATAAACTTTCGGTGTAGGCTCCTTAATCATCCTCGTTTATTCATTTTGTCCGTTTGGAAATTAAAATTAAGTGATTTTTAGTTTTAAAACCCTTGCTAAAATATACACTTTACATACTACGGTTCATCAAGGAAACCGCGTATACACGCGACCGTGTAAAGGGAAAAACCGCGTATGCGCAGTCCGAATGCAAAACCGTGGCTAATGCATTAATAATTTGATGAAATTTCGAGATGACCATCTCATGGAGGGAACGTGAGCATAGCGCAATGTATCAAGAGGTCATGAAAGATCGCACAAGCCGCAAAATATCCTCCGAAATTGCGAATCGTTCAAATTTTAAAATGCCAAATACAAGAAAAATAATGTGCGTTGCTAGGAAATGCTCGTAAATTACATCGGGAACTAGATCAGATTGCTTCATTATTGATCGACAGTTACCACGCATTGAAGTGGAAGACATATATTTCATTACCGGGACTTTCCCGAGGTGAGAAATCCGCAGACTTGCACGGGAAGCCCCCGGGAGGGTTAACCGTGGAAGACTATGTCCACGTATATTGCGTAGATGGTTCCAAAAAAGTTGGAACTCGATTGCAATTAAAGATATCGTGGATTTGCATATTAAAATCCTCCTTTTCACCACGCTACGAGGCAAGGTGATCCACTACTACATCAGCGTCCAGGACGCAAATGAGCATAGTCAGATGTTTGACTCATGTGTACGATTGGTGCACACTTCCTTCTACCGAACATGAAACAATACCGACCTCGATCCGCCAAGCAAAGACCAAACACTTTGGCTATGGGACCATTTTTTGACAACATTCTTCTTTGAGAGGATTCCGTGCCTTTGGAGACCCGGTATCATCTCTACCACGCATTCGCGGACTCCAAGAATCGTTCGTTGGGCTGACATGATGAAGAGACTGGGGGTAGTGAGGGTAAATTCCCGCACCACGTGGGACAATGAGTTCTTTCCCCGTGGTGGGGAGAACAGATCATCGCAGTTGACTAATTATCCCCATGCCTAGATGGACTTTCGTGAGATCCCATCTAGTTCTTCCACCGGCACGCGCATGGGGAACATTCAAGAAGTTTTGCAAAACTTTTTGACTTATATAATTTTTTTTTGGATTTTTTTCTAAATATGTATGAAAAAATGAAAAAAACATGTTTTTGATTGATTCATAATGATCGACAATTAAAAATGATCATGTTTCGTATGTTGACCGCTCGACTCGAGGGTCTCCCACGCCTACAAGCGTCACAGGGGCGAGGCAAGAGATGCTGATCTTCGACAGACTCTCCGTGTCGTGCAAAGAAACTTGGAGGGATTAACCCGCTAAATCCCTATGGCTGCCGTGGAGGACTTTCCAGAAGCCATCCGCAGACGGTGGTAGGAGTACCACGAGATCGGGTTAGATTATTCACGGTGGCCACTACAGCTATGTTCTATAGGAACACGACTGCGGTGACCCCGTGAGGATGATATTATATATTAGATGATTGTATATTCTTTTTTTTCGAGATCGAACATGATGGGGCATAAGCCCAAGTTTTGTACGAGATTATGGACCCAAATTTTGTAAAGTTTTTTAACACCCGATGATATATATACAAATATATTTGATGTGATGATAAATGTATCAAATGTATGATGTTTTTTGATGATTATAAATTATTGTATGGAATGATTAATGTGCCAATCTAATGCTTGATTAGCTAATGAGTCAAGCAAACCAATTGTCGACTTCGAGGAATATGAATGAATGTTAAAAATTGAAATGACCTTTTTGTAACAAACGGTATCTCTCGAAGAACAATCGTAATAAAAAAAATGGATCTCGTACCCGATAAGTGTTGTTCAGCCTACACCACCAACCGAGAGTCCAAGAAAACTACCAACGAATCAACACCCAAAGATATTTCTCCGAGAGTAGATGAATGACTCCATAGTATGTATTCTGCTACACTATTGGAAGCAGACCAATGCATTCTCTTGATACCAACAATGTACCGACCGAAGGATAATGAAGCACCCAAGCCGCGGAAGCTAAGTTCCGGGTGTGTCTACAAGCACCACCTGCGAAACCGAAAATGACTCATGACATCCAACACAACTCCTCGCCAAAGCGTATCAAAAAACATCACGACCTCTACTCAAAAATCGAAAATCAATCAGATATGTACAAAGAAAAACTACTATATACAAAAATCAACATGCCAAAGCCGAAGCCTAGGCATAATATTTCTTCAAATAGAGCCCATTTCGGGGCCCGGCAACTCGTTCCTTCCCCCGAAATCAACCAAGGTATAAGCTCCTTTCCTAAGGAATTTTTTAACGATATAGGGGCCATACCACATCGATTTAAACTTTCCCGCCCCCAAGGCATCTTTTCGGGGCATGTACTCAAAACAAGGTCACCTTCCGAAAAGACCCTAGGCTTAACCGCCTTATCGTACCGAACTTCTTTACTCGGTTTTTATGTTCTTCATTCATCGTGGCAGCATCCCGACGCCGTCTTCTCATCGCAGACAAGTTCCAGATGAAGAAGTCAGTTTCAACATTGCATCGGGAAGTGTCGTAAAGAAGCTCAACAACTAATTTAAGATAAGGAATCTCGCATTCAATGGGAAATACGATTCCACCCCGTGCACTAACTAAAACGAGTAAACTGGGCCAGCTAACGACGTCTTGTATGCCCAAAGTGAAGGATATATCATAATATGCCGTTTGATCTATGTTTATCAATTGTCCCTTTCGAAGAATTTTCTTCAAGGATTTATTCACTGCCTCCACTGGCCCATTGGTCCGAGGATAATATGGAGATGAATGTACCCCGCCGGAACCCAATTTGAGAGCCAACTCAACCCATCATACTATTCTCTCCAAAATGACCGCCATGGTCGCGGACAATCTCTCTAGGTATACAAAAACGAGCGTTAACTTGCTGAAAAGGAACAGAAATGGGCAGCCTCACCATCGTTCCCAAAAGTAGGCATAGCCTCGACCCACTTCGTAAAGTAGTCTACTCGCTACGCATAATGTACTTGTGACCTTTTGTCAAGGCGGGTTACAAGTAGTATAATCAATACCCCACTTTGAAAAGGGTTCCGACAAGAACGACTAGAAAAAGCGGAGCCGGGATGAGCGCGCATTTTCGAGTATACACCGACACGATGACACCTTTTTGACTCGATTCAATACAATTCTTTAAAATCGAGGGCCAAAAGTATCCGGGAAGACGGAAATCTTTTGGGTCGTAGCAAGCTCCGTATAAATGACCCCCACAAGCTCCACCGTGAGAATCATTATACGTACCCTTATCTTCTTCGAAAGTTGCCAGCCGTCTAGATTGAATCAACCCTCGACGCACAAAGCATCACCAATAATAAGATAATTTGGCCATGGGACGTACAGCCTTACGACGCTCATCTTTCGAAAAGCAGGGAAATCAGTCCGGAGATACACAATGATATCCCCATACCAAGGATCTTGTGGAGAGATCAAACAAGTGTTCGTCCGGAAAGGACTCATCATAGATCATCTCCTCTCCACAAGGCAACTCGGTAGATCAATTCCGCAAAAACCAATGACTTCTCGATTTGCCACATATGAACTCGAGATCAAATTCTTGTAAAATCACAATCCATCTATTATATTTTCCCCCAATCACTCGCCCGCCGAGGACAAATCGAAATGGATTGCGAAATGCCAAGACATAAGTTTTGCGGCTAATGTACGGAGTCGCCGCACAAAGCATGAACCGCCGCGAAGGCTAATTTTTCTATCGGAGTGGATCGGGTTCGGTGTCCCACGTCCTCGACTAAGGTAGTAACAACATGCTCAAGAAGAGCATCATCCTCCAACCGAACCATACCAATGGTAGATTCTCGCCGTAGCCGTATACAAAGAAAATCTCTCGCTATAATCGGTGGACTCGTAAAGGAGTTAGTAGGTCAATGCCTTTTTCAAGGCATCGAATGAGCGTTGAGCATAGTCGTCCCAAAGAAAAGGAACTCCTTTCTTCAATACCCCATATATCCCTTTGTAATCTCAAAGATAATTGACGATAAACCTCCGAAGAAAATTAGACTTTCCTTGGAGACTTCGTCGACTTGATTGAAGACTTGGGAGGCAATCAAGTATTGTTCAACCTCCAAGAAGGGATCTACCCTTATCCCTTCCCTAGACATAATGAATCCCAATAGTCGATCGGATGTAATCATGCGAAAACGCACTTGTTTGGATTCAATCGAATTTTATAAAAACGACATCTTTCAAATATTTGCCGAGGTGACCAGGATGATCCATCCTCTTTCGAGAATGAGCAACCTAGATCATCTAAGTATGCCTCGATAATCTTCTTGATGTCGCGGGAAGGCGTAAGACATGGCCCGCCGAAAGGTAGCCCCAGCATTTTTAAGGCCAAAAGGCATCTTCTTATATGCAAACGTACCCTGTGGACAAATAAATGTGGCCTTATGTTGATCTTCAAGACTGACAGTAATTTGATTATATCCGGAAAATCCGTCCATGAAGGAGAAAATCTCGTTACCGCACACCAATGATCTCGTCGATGAATGGTGTGTAATTGTCTTTAGACATGCCTTATTTAGGTCTCCGAAATCGATGCACACTCGAATCGTTCCTGTTTTTTATCTAATGAATCCGGGTTTGAAACCCATTCGCCGCAGGAACAGGGAAAATGAATCCCGCCTTTGCCAGCCTTTGATAGTCACGCCTTCCTAGGATCGACTCCAGACGAAGTTTTTGTCTCCTCGACCGGCTTTTTTAGCGTTTTCATACGTCTTGATCTCATGTCGATTAACAGATGGGTCTATGCCAGGCATTTCCTCATAAGACCGTTAAAATACATCTCCTATATACTTCAAGAGCTCTCGTATAGATTTGAATCTCTTCATGGGAACATTCACCTCCAATGAAGACATTCTCAATGATATTGGGATCCCCGGAAATGTTCACCGGGATAGTAGGAGATCACAGCCTCCATGTTCCCTTCGCATAAACATGTTGGTGCCAAAGGGTTCAAGATCAGAATTGTGTCCAAGAGGATCGAGGACTTGGAAAACTAGTTTCAACTTCGTTCAAGTCGTAGGAAGTAAGACCGATGATGCAAATCATCCCACTCTGCCTATCTACACCATTCATGGCTTCCAGATTGCCTCTTTAGATGGAAGAGGTATCAATACAATCCCGGTCAAGAAGAGATAATCGTCCAAGCCGAGCCACATCACCATCCAACTCTTCCGGTGAAAGAGGAGCCGGAACGGATTCTCAGTTGTCAACAATAGACTAATATGCAATCTCAACCGTAGAAATCGGAAATTCCATTCCACCTACTTGACCTTCCACCAATGTATAAAATAGGGGAAGGTAAGGTCCAAGGGTCCGAAATATTAATGAGTTCGAAAGAACTTCCCTCTTCGAAGGGAGCCTTCGGGATGAAACAACATTAATATGCACCGTAGAGGAGGAAGATCGAAAGAACCCACTGGGAAGAATACATTCCAACTCCTAGATTCTCGACAGCGCCTTTAGTATTATCCAACTTAGGAACAAACATGAGTCGTAGGGCGTATCTGTGTCTACCCGAGGATGTTCAGCTTGATCCACTATAACGATCCTCCCTTCATGGGGAAACATACACCCGAAATAATGAGGATGCAATGGCATCCATCTCATAACCAGCCTCCTCCCCAATAGAAGGTTGTAGTCCAAGGCCGCATCCACCACCTCAACCTCTATGTTGGCCGCTTTTCCCCCAACACGATGGGCAAAGCCGGGACAATACCATAGGGTCCGTGAGAATGAACATCGAACGCAGCAAGAACAAAGCATAGATGGAACAACCTTTGGGAGATCCAAGTGTCTTCCAAAGATGCGCAGACACGCATGAAGCACCCTCATCAACAACCGTTCGAAAGATATTTCACTTTCGATACGACGATTTAATATGAAATGCCAAGTGTGATGAGGAAGTCTCTTCTTAAAATTAGTCATATCAAAAGTAATCAAGAGAATTTTGGATCAATAGGCCCCAATGGCGTGAGCAAAGCACCGTGACCGAGCGCCGACAAGACCGGAGTACCTCTAAGTCGACATAGCACAAGGACTGCGCCGCATCTTCTACAATCGAGTAGTTCTCCAAGTGTACTGGTGATTCTGACAATCATTGACCGCTTAGAAGATGCTTTGGCATCCGAGGCATAGACTCAACAAAGTAGGCTTCGTGATGTGAAGCGGCTCAAGAAAGCATCGTGAACTTCCTTAGCTTTCGAAGATTCCTCTCCGCTCATAATCATGGGATCTCGTAGCGATATCCGCATGAGCACTCATCATAAAAATGTTCGATGGAATTTCCCTTCCCGGGTGCCCCTAGAGGAAGCCCCGTGATTTTGGTTCGCGCCAACAACTAATTGTCGCCTTGGGGAAAAGGGTTTGTTAACACGTACCGGGGACTAGAAGAACCCCGCCGGGATAAATGTGCGCCGAGCATCCCGAATTTTAGGGGCAAAGGTGTGTGAGATGGTCTCCAAAAGACAAAGCTTGCATGGAAACTTCACTTTCTTTTTCTCCTTTTGTCCCTCACCAACACGCTCGTTGGTTTTATTTGCATTGCCCTTCCCGTTCTTGCCCTTCTTCTTGTTATTTTGTCCCTTCTTCTTCCCATCGCGATTGTTGATTTCCTTTGGGATCGAAGCTTGGACATCATTTATGGACAAAGACTCCGGAAGGTGATGAATCAAGAGTACGACTTATTCTAAGGAGCAGACAAAGACAACCGCCACACTTGAGAAAGCAAAATGGCCGCACTACTATTGACCGATCCGACAAGCCCGTCACCATGTGGACCGTGCTTAGTTTTCGATAAATCCAATTTTACGAGGAGCATTGGGAAAATACTTATAAAGCATCCTGTGACCGAGAATAGACTTCCGCTCTAACCGCCGTCTAAAATGGCTCCGCTTCTCCTCGTAAAATACCCTGCATAGGGATACATCTTTTGGAAATATCCGACCGTAGAGATTTCAAAACCACTCGAGAAGGAATTCACCTCGAATATGAGCTTGATAAGCCTCTTCCTTCTCCTCCATTCCCCGAATGTGATCGAAATGTGCGTTGCCTCATCCTCGCTTAAAATTAGCTGTGAGTTCCGTCCCGAAATTTCATATCTCGCTGTGCAATCGAAAATGGTTTAGAAATGTGACAAACAATTTCAAATGTAGCGAAACTCGCCCCCGTTGAGCTCGATATACCATTTGGCGCACGGCTAGGGTGCGTTGAAAATAATCTCAACCTAATCGAGTCATCGATCGTGAGTTCGAAGAGCACCATAAGTGGAAAGTGGTGATGTGGTCCTGCCTGGATCCTCTCCATTCTTACCTTCAAACTTTGGAATGTCTCAAGGAAGTTTGGCCTGACCAGAGGCCACCCCGACTATAAACGACCGTCATTAGTCAACTTCGGACAACCGCAAGTTAACGTTGCCGTAAAAGGTAAGCGATGAGCTCGAGGATTCCATCCTTGATGGGATGGATTCCCAACATTCTCGAAAAGAATAGCTCCGGATTTCGATGAGCACCAGGTCGCCGTAAAGGACCGTAGAAAATGGAGAAGAACCTCCTCCCCACGCCGAGTTGTCACCAAAGCCCGCACTCGCTCCCCGCCGAAGTGTTAAATGAAGAGGAGAGCCCCGATGTGGGTTCCGTTGTTATCGACAGAGGAGAAAAAGGTCCGATAAGCACTCGATGAAGGGGAAAGAAGCATTCCCCGATGACCCGCGTAAAACCGATTCCCCGCCCCCGCCGTATAAAGACAGGATTCCATCCCGTAAAAGTAGTCGAACTTTCTGGCCCCCGCACCAAGGGTTGAAACTCGGGTCCGGGGACGAAACGGAATGACCCTAAAGAAGGATTGGAACCAGGGAATATGTCCATCTCCAAAGGGGAAACCCCGAAACGAAGCCGATCCGCAGCTGCGTTAGACATGGGCGTAGACCCACCGGCCACTCCGAAAAGGAAAGAAGGATTCCCACCAGAGGGGAACCCCATCGTAAGGGACCGTAATGAGAAGCATGTGCTTGGGTGAACCCGCAGCCAAACACAAAGAAAGACTAAGCAATCGAAGATGAAGCAATAGTGCCCCTCGCTCGGCCAGGTTGTGAGTATGAACACCGCAAAGCACTCACCAGAGAAGCCGCGTTCCCGGGGGGTCATCGAAAGACAAGAATGACAACGAAGATCCGGTGGTTCGACCTCGTCCGATGTACCGAACAACAAATGATAATCGTGAGGAAGAGGAGATGGACCTCCGTAGCAGAGGCTCGAGTGTCGTCTTCAATTTGAAAATATTCTTCCCGAGGAAACAAACTCGCGAGGTGAGCGAACACTCCTTCCGGGACCGACACTAGAATCAACTATGAAACCTTAGACCTTGTGGAGGATCTTCTCCACCGGTTCGTACGCGCGTGTGGTAACCACCGTTAAATCACCCCACGCTTCTCGAAGAAGCGTTCGTCCCTGAGACAACTCCCCGTATTCTCTCGAACGACGAGGCGCTTGATCACCACTTTTATAGACGGAATTAGACTCAAAAGGTGAAAAAGTTGTGCAAGCTAGAGCAAAGAGCACCTCACTAAAAATAAAAATCCCTAAGATACAAGCCACAAATACCTGCTATTTTCCGCTCCGGTGATGAGACCGGCACCAAAATACAGGAAAGCAAAATATAGGACCTCCCGAAAGGGCCTGGGATGATTAGGGCCTCCGCAACAACTAGCGAAGGTACGAAACGTCACGCCGACTCCTAACCCAGGCATGTACCTCCTTCGCTCAAGCACCCAAGCTTCGCAAGGGCACCCCTCGTGCTAATGTCGAAAGTGATACGAAGTCCGCCTGTGCACACGATTCCCCCCGCAACACCGTGTGGAACCTAGAGTGGCAACTATGGACACCAATCCGTATCGAGCCGGGCGGAACGGTTTTGAGGTCGCATCAGCCAATCGCAGAGGGGGTATCCCTCTTCTCGCTCACTTCCCCTCGCGCTGACTCTCGATGAGAGTTTCACTCCATCTCACTTCGAGTTGGATTTCGTCAATTAATCAACTTCTATGTTTGTTTGAGCGGCCTTGAGAGTTAACTCTCCACTCACCTATTCCAAGGCCCTACAACCCAGCTAGTTGGTGATCGACACTTATTAAACTTGCTAGTTGATTTTAGATTAAATCGCTTATTTTATGGGTCGTTATGTTAAGTCACAAGGATATGGAGATGAAACGTATGGTGTTTTTGACGCAAAAGAAATTAATAAAAACTTAACTACATGCAAATGCGCTTGTCTTTCGATGAAGAGCAATCTCTATACAAAGTTCTACGAGACTAAAAATTGTATTTTTCTTTTCAAATGGAAAACTCACACTCACAAAACTAAGAAATTGACTAAATGATTATATGCACCTAATGCAAATCACTACAAGCATGCAAATCCTAAGATGCAAATCTCTTAAAGCAAGAGAGTGAAATTCTTAAAAAGTCCTTCGCTTTAACTTTCTTTGTCAGTCTACAGAAAGCTAATTCTTGAAATCAAGAACTCTTAAAATAAGGACACCAAAAACACTTAAAAACAAGAAGAAGAAATCAAATGACAACTCCTCCTCAAAATCAAGCCAAAAACTAAAAGCAAGAAACCTCACAAAAGCTTCAAAAGTTATGGCAAACGAAAAATGAATGTGTGAACAAAGGCAAATAACAAGTGAAAATGTTTTTTTAAGCTCTTTGAAATGCAAAAACAAAAAGCAAAGCAAATGTTTTTTGCTTTTAGTTTTATAGAGAGAGAGCTCGAAAAGACCAAGCACAACTATCAAAATCCAAACCAAACGGGACCGAATTTCAAGCACAAACTTCAACAATGATCCCAAACCTTATAAGGCTAACTCGTAGCAAGATCAATAAGAGCAAAAGAAGACCAAAACTCTCACCACTCACCCTAGACAAATAGTGCAAAACTTGTCGCAAACAAAAACTCCAAAGAAGCAAGAAAAGCTCTTCAAAAGTTGCAACAAAACCTAGCCTATGGAACTCAAGAAAAACCAATCAAAAACGAAGCAAAATCACAATGCGAAGCACAACACAAAGATAGGAGCGAGTCATTGAGTAGAAGCTCTCTCGTTCGATAGCAGAATGCAGCCCAAGAATGCCGTAAAGCGATCTTGGAACTCAACTTAAGCGCACCAATAACAACACTTTGCCAAAAAGACTAGTTTTCAATCAAAAGAAAGAGAGAAAAGATCCGAAACCACTTCCTTCACAATCCAAGTACAGAGACACCGTAGAAATTGTGCCTCCACAAATGCAGAAGACCAAAAAGTCAATAAACCCAAAAAATTCAAAATCTACCTAGGTATACGCCTACTACGTTTATGCAACCGTGCATACGCGTTCGTGCTATGAAACCGCGCATACGCGGGTTCCTTTAGACAAACTTGCGTGTATACGCGACCGTGTGAAGAAAAAAGCGCGTATTCCACAAATAATGAAAAAAACAAAAAAGGACAAGCCTGGAAAAGACACCGTGACTTCGTACTAACCGCAAGAAAGTAACCGGGATCGCAAAATGAAAGTTAAAACTGCTGGCAACCTACCAAACAACCTGAAACAACCCAACAAAGGAGAATCACAAGAATGTGATCCCCTGCCGAGTCGCCGCCCGTTTCGGGGAATATCACCCAGAGGTTCGGCGGTTACAACCTCCAGCGCAGCATGGGTACGTTACTTACCGTACTCACACAACCATGCACGTTCAGAAAACTAAATAGAGCAAGTAATGAGAAAGTTACCCGTAGGTCCTACGATTGAAGCAAATCCCGCAGTGGTTCAACCCCGCCAACCGTCCTTCCTTCTTAACCGAAAGACAAGAAGAAACAAGCACAAAGGACTGGTTGTACAACATATATCTACTCTAAATGTTAGTGAGATTCATATAAAACATTAAATAAATCATAATGAATGCTTCGTATAACAAATATTCTCATACATATAAGCATACACTAACACGTTTATTTCGGGGAACAAAGACGGCATTTCCCCCGTATTATAAATAGCATGTACAAAAGTAACGAGTGGGAGAGATCACTCCGATCCTTCCAAGGCCTTCGCACCGTCGTCCGGATCCGTCCACCTTTGCCTCGCTAAGACTCCTTCAAACAGTATACGAGATGGACATATAAAGGGATGTGTATCTCAAGGAAACAAGGGTTTCCTACAATGAACTGGGAAAGTGCAAGAGGCACGGGGAATCGACTTGGATAGGGAATACCAACAGTATAATATCAATAATTCTCTCTCCCTTAGGGCTACACACATGAGGGGTTTTTATACCTCTAAGTAGTTTTGGGAAGAAGCTGGAAAACAATAATAATGCGGCCGGGGTGGTTGAACTACTCGAGTAACCATCGACCCAAATTCAAAAATAGGAATAATTATATATTTTTCTTAATCATTTTAATGGCATACGCGGAAAATTCTAGCCGGATTCGCGTATATACGCGGAAAAGCACGGCATAAATACAGATGGGGATTTTTACACTGTTTTTAAGTGAATTTGTCCAAGTCTGTAGGAATGGGTGCCCAAAACCATCAAAGCAATCATGAATCATGTCAAGGTGAAAAATGATGCTATAAAAATCCTACAAATATCGATGTTATTGTTAACCTAGAAGTTCCTACAAATGTAAAATAGTTGCGCTCAATTTTGGGGCATACAGGGTATTACCGAAAGTTCATCCAAGGTTACATGTTGATCACTGTGCCCATGGAGAAACTTCTAAAGAAGGATGCTTATTTTGTTGGGATGAAGAATGCCAAAAGAGCCTTGAATTTCTCAAGAGAGAATATGGTCATTGTGCCCTTATTTTTCTTTCCATATTGGTCGAAGGTATTCCATGTACACATCGATGCCTCTTGCATTGCAGCTAGGAGCTATTTTAGCATAACCGGGAGGGCGGGGATATTGATCACCCTATTGCATTGCATGTGGGAGGTTATCAAGCATGGAGTGTAATTACTCAACCACAAGAGGGAATTATTGGCTATGGTCTATGTGTTTCATAAATTCGGCCACTATCTATTGGGAGGCCACTTTAAGATGTTTATCGACCATTATGTGCTGAAAAGTACCTAGTCAATAAGCTTTGTGTGTGAAGATCCGCATATGGTTGCTTCTATTTCAAGGTATGACTTTGAAGTAATTTTGAAACACGGAAGAAAAATGTTGGGCCGGACCACCTATCGTGCATTAAGTGGAGAAGAACCAACTAGCTTGGAAGATGGTTTACCGGACACGCGAGTTTATTTGCTATAAAGGTAAAGTCGATGGTAATTTTGTAGATATTATTAATTTCCGACAACTAGAAGTGCACCCATGTAAAAAAATTTGCAATAGAAGAAAGAGTTTGGTCACATACACAAGTTGAATTAACTCTAATTGTCGGTCATTTGTACAAAATGGGTGCAGATGAAGTATTGTGAAGTATGTGTTGGAATTTGAAAGATGAGATATCTTACACGAGGCTCATGTAGGGGGTTGTAGGAGGTCACTATGCGAGGGAAAGAAACTACGTGAATATTTTACGAGATGGTTTATGGTGGCCCATGGTGCATAGTGGCACACATGCATATTTTCGTGCTTGTGATGTATGCCAAAATACGAAACCGTTTCGTGAGAGATGAGATGTCCTTGCACTCACAAATGGCTTTACAAGCTTTTGAAAAATGGACCATTGATTTTTTCGGACCTATCGACTCACTTGGAAAGAAGACGGTGCGTATTACATAATCACCGCAACAAAATATGTGACCGATGGGTTCGAGGCTAAGTCGGTGAAGGATTGTAGTGCAGAGCAGAGCTACACACCTCGTTTTTTTAGAAAATCTTGACTCGGTTTGGGTGCCCTAATATTTTTATGAGTGGCCGAGTACACACTTTTTTAATGAAACTATTGAATCTATGACAGAAAGGATTCTAGGTTCATCAACAGAAAAGAGTACTCCATATCACCCATAGGCGAATGGTGTGGTGGAAGTTTTCAATAACTTATTGGAGAGCATGCTCATTAATATCCGCAATGCTAATTGAAATGATTGGGATGTGTACATACCTACGTATTTATTTAGGGCATATAGTACGCCATACGAAGAAGTTGACGGAACAAGACATTGTTCGAGGATTATGTATGGATAGGAAATCGTTATGTAAATATGGAGTATATTGTCCCAAGTTTGCGCATTGGCAAACATTCACAATATGATAGAACAAGATATTATGGAAGAAATATTGTCGCAGAGTTAATTTGCATGTTGAGAAAAGTGACCTTCATTGCGAGTTTTCATTAGTGTTGTTTGAAGGCGCGTGAAAAGGTTTAGCATGATAGGCACATTAGACAAAGTTCTTTAAGGAAGAAGATTTGGTTTTTTTGTATGAGAACAAGTTTGCACGCCACCTAGGGAAGTTCAAAAATGTCATAATATTCCTAAATGGGGAAAGCAAGAATATAGAAAAAAATGATGGAAATAGCAACAAATTTCAACACATTACATATGAGCCAAAGACGGATCCGTTGTAATATTCCCAATTTGTCATGAGCTAATTGGGATATTCATTTTTGTTTTATTTATTTTTTGAAGAATAAAAAGTGTAAAGGAGGTCCATAATACTCCTAAATCATGAATAAATCAATGCCAAATGTAAAAAATGCTAAATCTTGGTTGTTAAATCAAGCACCCCGAGGTGTGAAACGGGGCTAGACATTTTAACTCGGGTCTTCCTTGACCAAATCTACAGATGTTGTCTTAGAGGAGTAGCCATCAATGAGGCACGTATGCGTTTTAGATGGAGATGCGTTTTTGTGAAAGAAGTGATCTCATTGAAAGTGGTTTAGGGTTTTCAGGGCTCTTAAATTATAAAAGGGAAGAGGATGGAAGCATGAGAAGGTTATCGATGATGATATTATATTTCTAAATATATTGTCTGTTTAGACATATATCATTCTCTTGTTATTTAGCTAAGAATAATGTTGTTTAGCATTGGGTGTTCTTGATCGGGAATCCCACCTCTTTCCTTGAGCCTCTTGGAAGAGTTTGCATTGTATTGTCCACTATCTTCTTGAAGTCCAAGATTCTTCTTTCAACTACAAACGCGAGATCCCGTTGAGGGTTTGGTTGTCTTTGCAAAGGTGCTCCTCTTCGGTGGATAAGACTTCTATTCCATTGGGAGGAAAGTAGTGGACATCTTGAGCTTCATTTTCTGATCTTGGCATGTGGCTAAACATATTCTAAACCCTACATCACATTTTTGCTTCCGGATCTGCGTTATTCCTGTAGGTGTTGTTGCAAGGTCTTTTTGGCATACCATCTAGAAGTTGGTTTTCAAGTGTTGGGGATCCGCTCTTCACTTTGGAGATCCATTGGAGGGATCATTTTTCTGTTTCATATCGGATCGGATCCAATTCCCGGATCCGAATATCTCGCAAATCTGTAGTCTTAAAACTCAGATCTACAAGTTGTACATGGTGTAATGCTAAAAAACCCCGAGGATTACGAAGGAGAGCCTATATAGTGTATGGATATGTTACGGATCTGAATATTCATGCACTTATTTTCTCTAGATCTAAAGTGTAATCAACAAATGTTGCGGCCTAATAAAATAATGTTGTCAAGATTTTTTCCGGTCTATATCATGGTTGTAGCACCTCTTTTTGAGATTTTATCTCATTGGTGACTTGTATTTCAGTTATGCATCTTATGCGCCATCTTGTACATATATTTTGTTGTTTTAAATACATTTGAAAAGGTATCCATATTGGCATCCCTGATTTGTCTTAGATGAACTACGTTATTTTCTGCAAATCTGCATTGTATTGCGCATTTTCCATTTTGGAATATTACAGTGGTATCAAAGCATCATCTTGCATGCTTTGTGCTTTCTAAGATCAATATTTCTTCTAAAGAAGAATATCTTGTTATTGACAGAGAGAAGGGTATCTAAAGAGAAGACAAAAGAATAAATTTGATTACACGGATGACAATGAGAGACAAGGGTAAAGCGTATACGGAAGTGAAGAAGAAGAAAAGGACTTTCCTAAGATCCCTCTCAGGGGCCATGCAAGATCTTGCTAGAGAGATGCAAAGAGATGAGTATGGAAAGAATCAAACGAATCCCCTAGTATTCCATCTTGGGAGAAAGGCTATGGCATGTCTAACCTTTGGAATGATCAACGACGGGCATCGACCACATGTTTCCCAACGCTCTACCATGCATACATTTTTGGCTATGGGAAATGAAGGGTTTCGAGAAAGATGAATCCCTTGAAGACTATTTTGAAGAATATGAGTCTCAAAATCGAGAGATTCAAAGATAACTTGAGTTTTCAATGGGTGTAAAGAAAAAGTGGTGGAAACAGAAATGATCAAGCATGCATACATATCCCTCACATACCACTTCCACGCAGAGATGGATTTTCGCAATGGAAGAAACGACCTTACCGTCCCATATATCACGCTCATGAGATGTTGCATGGGACACTTTTTATCTAGTGGCAAACCACCTGGGAGGCACACGATTCGATTTTGTGGGAGACATCTCACAGCATGATGCTCCAAGCTTAGATCCATGAGGGATGGGAGCATTGGAAGAGCATGATACAACATTGGGATTATTGGGTAGGCTCAGGAGGAGGATATCTTCTCCCAACATCATCATTACCCACTCTCATTTCGATTCTACGCTTGTGAGAGGAGAAGAATGGAAGGAATGACCTTCCAACATACACCTTTGGCATGGGATATGTCAAGGAGGAGAGCGAAACCACTTGATAAAGACATTTTCAGTTGATAGATCATCGGTGTTGTCATTGTTGGGTAGTTTAGATCAATATTGGAAATCCCAATGGTGTGGTGGATTATTCCAAGGATCTTCACACTTGCATGATACTTGATGACCAAGTCGCATGAAAAGGTATATTTATTCCAAGGAGGGAATCATCTATCATCATGGTAGGATCTTCTTGTCTAGAGCCTCAATCTCAAGGAGAAGTTGCTACAAAGAACCTATGAAGAGTTTTGTTTCAGCCACATATATTCCATGAAGATCTATAACATCATCATGAGGAGCTTTGATTGGGAAGGCTTTCAAGGAGAACTACATCAGCATTTTTCAAGAATGCATGAACCATATGGAGTTGGGACACGACTACATGAATCTATAGAAAGAGTTATTTTAGCCATCTCTTCCTTCTTTTGAGAGAAGATATATATCTATGCACCACTCCATTTGTATGAGGAGGATTTTTGGTGAAGAACATAATCATGTAAATCATGTTTTTATTTTTCTGATTGTATGTATTCTTTCACCATGTTTATGCGAGCCATGTCTCCAAGGAGGAGTATTGTATCTTATAAACTTCATGGCCAAACTTTGGGCCACAAAAATTTCCCGAACTTGGCCACTCCCTTGGTGGACAAAGGGAGATCTTGTTTCATGATGGGTGCATTCCTAAGGCACCAAATATATCTCACACTTTCAGCCATAGTGAGATGACATGGGAAGCAAGTAATTGGTGGGGAAACCACTTACCACATCTTGATCTAATGCGATCGGGAGAAAGCCACCGCATTGGTTCCACATGTGGGACTATGACCCACCTCCATATGCACAAATTTATGTTTGTATGTATATAGTGCTCCCCCATACATTGATGATGTACTTGTAATTTTTTATGGGAATGTATGGAGGGAGGATGGGAGGTATGTATGTGCCCTATGGGATGGATATTCATCCATGTATATTATGCTATATGTTTTAGGGAGAACATTGGGCAAACCATGTTTGTTTTCCATTTTTAGCTATTATCTCCTTATGGGATGGATTATTTGCATCTCATGAGAACTTTGGAGGAACAATTCTTGGAGGGTTGGATTGGTGAACACTTAGCTTATGGAAGAATCTTATCACATGATGGTGTCACCAATGGAAGAAGGAGAAGAGTTGCGGCACTCACCTTATCGGTTGCTTGAGGACAAGCAACATTTGGGAGGGAGGGACCGTAATATTCCCAATTAGTCATGAGCTAATTTTTAATATTCATTTTTGTTTTATTTATTTGTTTGAAGAATAAAAGTGTAAAGGAGGTCCATAATACTCCTAAATCATGAATAAATCAATGAAAAATGTAAAAAGGCTAAATCTTGGTTGTTAAATCAAGCACCCTTAGGGTGTGAAAAAAGGGGTTGGACATTTTGACAGGGTCAACCCTTGACCAAATCTACGGCTTGTCTTGGAGGAGTGGCCATTAATGAGGCACAACACTTAGTTTTAGATGGAGATGATTTGTGTGAAAGGAGTGATCTAATTGAAAGTGGTTTAGGATTTTAGCAAGCTCTTAACTTATAAAAGGAAGAGGATGGCACGTGAGAAGGTTGTTGATGATGATATTGTATTTCAAAGATATATTTTTTCGTTTAGACATATATCATTCTCTTGTTGTTTAGCTGAGAATAATGTTGTTTAGCATTGGGTGTTCTTGATCGGGAATCCCACCTCTTTCCTTGAGAGGCCTCTTGGAAGAGTTTGCATTGTATTGTCCCTATTTGGCTGAAGGCAAGCTTCTTCTTTCAACTAAAATGTAGATCTTGTTGAGAGTTTGATTGTCTTTGCTGAGCTGCCGACAAGTGGAGGCTAGATCTCTTCGGATCTAGACCATTTCGGTGCTCATTTTTCAGTGGAGAAGACTTCTATTACTTTGGGAGGAGAGTATTGGACATCTTGAGCTTAATTTTCTGATCTTAGCATGTGGCCAAACATATTCTAAACCCTACAATGCAGTTTGCTTCCATATCCGCATTATTCATGTAGGTGTTGTTGTAGGTTCTTTTGGAATACCATCTGGAGAGTTGGTTTTCAAGTGTTGGGGATCTGCCCTTCACTTTGGAGATCCATTGGAGGGATCATTTTCCCGTTTCATATCGGATCAAATCCAATTCCGGATCTAAATATTTCTGCGAATATGCAATCTTAAAAGCTGAGATCTACAAGTTGTCACATGGTGTAATACTTAAAACCCCAAGGGGATTCTAAAGAGAGCCTATATAGTGTATGGATTTGTCATAGATCTGACTTTTCATGCACTTATTTTCTCTAGATATGAAGTGTAATCAACAAACTATTGCAGCCTAATCAAATAACATTGTCAAGATTTTTCCAGGTCTATATACATGGTTGCAAGCACCTATTTTTGAGGATTTTCTCTCATTGGCGACTTTGTATTTCCCGGTTATGCATCTTATAGGGCCATCTTGTACATCATATTTTTGCTGTTGTAAATACATTTTAAGGTCTCCATATTGGCCTCCCGATTTGTCTTAGATGAAACTGCGTTATTTTCCTGCAAATCTGCATTGTATTGTTGCATTTCCCATTTGGGAATATTACGGTGGTATCGAGAGCATCATCTTTGCACAACCTCGTGCTTTCTAAGAAAGTCAATATGTCTTCGAAGAAAGAAAGAGCCTCTTCCCGACAGAGAGAAGAGGTATCTAAAGATAAAGACAGAGAAGAATAAATTTTGATTACACGGATAATGATGAAGACAAGGGTAAAGCACGTATCCGGAATTTAGAAGAAGAAAAGGATTTTCATAAGATCCTTCTTAGAGCCATGCAAGATCTTACTAGAGAGATCAAAGAGATGAGTATGGACATAATCAAAGAATCCTCTAAAGGGTTCCATCTTGGATAATGCTCTGGAATTTCTAACCATCGGAATGATCAACCGATGCATCGGCCACAAGTTTCCCAATGCTCTACCACTGCCTACATTTTTGGTCGTGGAAAATAACGGTTTCAAGAGCATGAATCCCTTAAAGACTATTTTGAATAATATGAGTCTCAAAATCATAGATTCAGAGATAACTTGAGTTTTCAATGGGTGGAAAAAGAAGAGTGGTGAAACTCAAATGATCAAAGGCATGCATACATATCCCTCACATACCACTTCCACACAAAGAACAAGAGATGGATTTGCCCAGGTGGAAGCTAAAGGACCTTACGAGTCCCATCTATCATTCTTATGATGTTGTTGCATGGGACACTATTATCTAGTGGAAAACAACACTCGGGAGGCCACTTGACTCAGCTTTTGTAGGAGACATCTCACAACATGATGCTCCAAGCTTAGATCCATGAGGGATGGGAGCATTGGAAGAGCATGTTACGGCGTTGGGAGTCTTGGGTAGGCTCAAGGAGGAGGGAGATATTCTCCCAACATCATCATCACCCACTCTCATTTACTGATTGTGCATTGTGAGAGGAGAAGAGTGGAAGGAATGACCTTCCAACATACACCTTCGGCATGGGAGATGTCAAGGAGGAGAGTAGCCACATGATAGAACATTTTCGCTGATACATCATCAGTACTTGTCATTATTGGAGATTTTAGATCCATATTGGAAATCCTAATCTATTGGTGGATTATTCCAAGGATCTTCACACTTCCATGATACTTGATGACCATCCGCATGAAGAGGGCTATTTGGTCCAAGAGGGAGTCATCTATCATCATGGTAGGATCTTCTTGTCTAGAGCCTCCAAGCTCAAGGAGAAGTTGCTACAAAGAGCCTATGAAGAGCTTTGTTTTCAGACCACATATATTCCATGAAGATCTACAACATCATCATGAGGAGCTTTAATTGGGAAGGCTTTGAAGGAGAACTACATCAGCATTTTCAAGAATGCATGAACCATGTGGGAGTTGGGGACAGCTACATGACTCTATGAAAGAGTTATTTTAGCCATATCTTCCTTCATTTTTGAGAGAGGAGATAGATCTATGCACCACTCCATTTGTGTGAAGAGGATTGTTGGTGAAGAACATACTCATGTAAATCATGTTTTTATTTTATGATTGTATGTATTCTTTCACCATGTTTTATGCGAGGACATGACTCGAGGAGGAGTATTGTATCTTATAAAATTCATGGCCAACTTTGGGCCACAAAAAATTTCTGAACTTGGCCACTCCCTTGGTGGACAAAGGGAGATCTTGTTTCATGATGGGTGCATTCCTAAGGCACCAAATATATCTCACACTTTCAGCCATAGTGAGATGACATGGGCAGCAAGTAAGCGGTGGGGAAACCACATACCACATCTTGATCTAATGCAATCCCGAGATGCACTCTGCGTTGGTTCCACATGTGGGACTATGACCCACCTCCATATGCACAAATGTTTGTTTGTATGTATATATTTTTTTCTCCCATACATTGATGATGTACTTGTACTTTTTTATGGGAATGTATGGAGGGAAGGATGGAGGTATGTATGTTCCCTATGGGATGGATATTCTCCATGTATATTATGCTACATGATTTAGAGAGAACATTGGGGAAAACCATGTTTGTTTCATTTGATCTATTGTCTCCTTATGGGATGGATTATTTGCATCTCATGAGAACTTTGGAGGAACAATTCATGGAGGGATGGATTTGTGAACACTTAGCTTATGGAAGAATCTTATCACATGATGGTGTCACCCAATGGAGGAGGAGAAGAGTTGCGGCACTCACTCTTATTAATTGCTTGAGGACAAGCAATATTTGGGAGGGGAGGACTATAATATTCCCAATTAGTCATGAGCTAAATTGGAATATTCATTTTTGTTTTATTTATTTGTTTTTAAGAATAAAAGTGTAAAGGAGGTCCATAATACTCCCAAAATCATGAATAAATCAATGTCAAATGTAAAAAGGCTAAATCTTGGCTATTAAATCAAGCACCCTTAGGTGTGAAAAGGGGTTGGACATTTTGACTAGGTCAACCTTGACCAAATCTACATGTTGTCTTGGAGGAGTGGCCATCAATGAGGCACAACACATTTTTAGATGGAGATGATTTGTGTGAAAGGAGTGATCTCATTGAAAGTGGTTTAGGTTTTGCAAAGCTCTTAACTTATAAAAGGAAAGAGGATGGCATCATGAGAAGGTTTGTTTGATGATGATATTGTATTTCCGAATATATTTGTCTTTTTTAGACATATATCATTCTCTTGTTGTTTAGCTGAGAATAATGTTGTTTAGCATTGGGTGTTCCTCATTGGGAATCCCACCTCTTTCCTTGAGAGGCCTCTTGGAATATTTTTGCATTGTATTGTCCACTATTTGGTCAAGGCCAAGCTTCTTCTTTCAAATACAACGCGAGATCTTGTTGAGGGCTTTGGTTGTCTTTGCAAGCCGTAGCAAGTGGAGGCTAGATCTCTTCAGCATCTAGACCATTTTTAGTGCTCCTTTTTCAGTGGAGAATACTTCTATTCCATTGGGAGGAGAGCATTGGACATCTTGAGCTTAATTTTCGATCTTGGCATGTGGCCAAACATATTCTAAACCCCTACAAGTGCAATTTTGCTTTCCATATCTGCATTATTCCCCGTAGGTGTTGTTTCGTGGTCTTTGGCATACCATCTAGAGAGTTGGTTTTCAAGTGTTGGGGATCTATCCCTTCACTTTGGAGATCCATTGGGGGGATGATTTTCCCGTTTCATATCGAATCGGATCGAATTCTAGATCCGAATATTTCTGTAGATCACGCGGTCTTGAAAACTCAGATCTACAAGTTGTCACATGGTGTAATGCTAAAAACCCCCAAGGGGATTACGAAGGAGAGCCTATATAGTGTATGGATCTATTATAGAACTGACTTTTCATGCACTTATTTTCTCTAGATATGAAGTGTAATCAACATCTATTGCGACCTAATAAAATAACGTTGTCAAGATTTTTCCGATCTATACGCATGGTTGAGGTACCTCTTTTTGAGGATTTTCTCTCATTGGTGACTTGTATTTCTAGTTATGCATCTTATGGGTTGTCTTATACATCTATTTTGCTGCTATAAATACATTTGAAAGGTCTCCATATTGGCCTCCTCGCTTTGTCTTAGATGAACTACGTTATTTTCATGTAAATTTGCATTGTATTGTTGCATTTCCATTTGGGAATATTACAATGGTATTATGTATATCGGTAGTAAGTAAGTACAATATCTTAGGGATCAAGTCCCTCAAGCTATGCAAGATAGCCTCCAATGCCTAAAATCACCCAAAACATGTAATACACCTGCTACACAAAATCCCGAAGCAAGTACAACACAGTTTTAATGACTAACAACTGCGACTTAGTAAATATATATAAATGGATATAATGATAGCATGCTCATACAAGGCCAAAAATGGAGATCTATGCTCCCATACTCATTTCAAGACAACCCGAGAAGGGTTTCTGGAAATACCCAAAACTACTAAATGGTGAATCTAAAGCCCTAGGGTTGAAGAATCACTTTCGCAAGTGAAGCACATAGAGGGAGGTGGTTGAAATTGATGTAGATCTGAATGGCACTCCTCTAATAGACTCTCTCAATGAAGGGATGATCCCTTCAATGAAGATCTAACCTCCCAAATGTGGCACTTTGAACCCTCATTTTGATCTCGCTCTACCGAAATAACGCGGCTTTAGGGAGTAATATTGCGTTGTAGGAGATGTTGTTGCCTTGGCCTGATGCCAAAATATGTCACGAAGCACAAGGACCTTCCTTATGGGTCTCCCAATGGAAAGAAAACTTCCTCCATCGAAACACAAGCACATAAATGGTCCAAAGAAACCCTCCAACTCGCTGCACCCTGCAACTCAGGGCACATATCTAAATAGAAACTATGTTGTAGAAGAAAGTTGTAGCTTGGCCAAATGCTTGAAATGTGGAATTAATGCTCAATGTACTTCTCCTGAGTAGGCACTCAAATTCCCCCGAGGATGAAGTTGGGATTCCTTCTCGGGAGGCGTAATATTCCCAATTAGCCATGAGCTAGTTGGAATATTAAATTTTTTTTACTGCTTTGTTTAAGGAATAAAAAGGGCAAAGGAGGTCCAAAATTCTCCTTAATAATGAATAAATAAATGCCAAATATGAAAGAGACAAATCTTGGCAGCTTAATTAAAGCACCCTTGGTGTGAAAGGGGTTGGATCACTTTGATCGGGTCAACCTTGACCAAATCAATAGCGTTGTCATGGAGGAGTGATCATCAATGAGGGACAATACAGCTTTTTTAGATGGAGATGCTTTGTGTGAATGTAGTGATATTTTTTGGATGCGGCTTAGGGTTTTCAGCTCATATTCTATTTAAGGAAGAGGATGGCAGCCATATTCATTATGTATGTTGATATATGATTTTATGAATATATGGTATATTTAGACATATATCTTTCTCTTGTTGTTTAGTCGAGATAGAGTGTTGTTTAGCACAGGGTGTCTCTGATTGGAATCCCACCTCTTTCCTTCAAAGGCCTCTTAGGAGAGTTTGTACTACATTGTCCAAAATCAAGCTTAAGGCCAAGCTTCTTCTTTCAACTACAAAGGTACGAGATCCTATTGAGGTTTTGGTAATTGTTTTTGCGAGGTTGACAGCAAGTGGTGATTAGATCTCTAGATCTAGGCCATATCATTGCTTATTTTCGAGTGGAGGAGGCTTCCTTTCCATTGGGAGTGATAGTATTGAAGGCAATTAAGCATATTTTCAGATCTTGGCATTAGGCCAACCATATTTTGAGCCCTATAGCACGGTTTAATTCTAGATCCGCATTATTTATGTAGGAGGAGTTGCGTGGGTGGTTTGGCACACAATTTGGAGAGGCGATTTTCAAGTGAAGGGGGATCCGCCTTTCACTTTGAGGATCTATTGGAGGGAGGATATTTTATTGATCATATTAGATCAGCCACACTTTTCCAAATATGTATTTTTTCAATAGAGTCTCGCATTCGTAGATCTCACATCTATAACTTGTACTTGGTGTTTTGTTGAAAACCCTTGCAGGGGTTCTTTAAAGGAGCTTGTATAGTGCTCGAGACTGATACTAGATCTATCTTATGAGGGCACATATCAGCCATAGATCTGATGTATAATCAATCTGTTGTAGCATAGCTAATAAAATAACATTGTAAGGGTCTTCCAGACTTTTCTACATAATTGCAAGCACTCTCTTATTGAGGGATTTTGTCCATTGGAGGCTTGTATTTCATGTTATGCATCTTATGGCCAATTTCTTATGTATATTTTTATGTTTTTATAACATATGAAAGGTCTCCATATTGGACTCTTGCTTTATTATGATGATCTACATTATTGTTCCAACATTTTTCACTATATTCCTGCTTTTCACATTTAGGGAATATTGCGGTGGTATCGTAGCATAATCTTGGCACAGTCTGTGCATTTTGAAGAGCCAATATGTCATCCGAAGAAGGAGAGCCCTCTTACATATAGAGAGATGAGGTATCAAAGAAGAAGACATAGAAATTTTGATTATAAAAATTACAAAGAAGACAAGGGTAAAACCCCTTTATCCTGGAGGTGAAGATGAAGATAAGGAGTTCCCTAAGATCCTTCTTAGAGCCATGCAAGATATTGCTAGAGAGATCAAGGAGATGATAATGGATAGATTCAAGGAATTCCCTAAAGATTTCATCATGGAGAAGTCTGCTGGCATGTCTCATCCTTTGGAATGATCAACTGATGCATCAACCACAAGTTTCCCAATGCTCTACTATGCCTACATTTTTTGTTGTGGGAAATGATGGGTTTCAAGAGCAAGAATCCCTTGAAGGCTATTTTATGGAGTATGAATCTCAACTCAAATATTTAAGGACCACTTGAGTTTTCAAGAGTTTTTGTCAAATCAAGGACAATAGAAGACCAAGGCATCATCATAGAAGGTGGTGGATTCATTTAGAATCATGATCGACACCACACTATGGGAAGATTATTTTTACTCAACTTTGATGGGTCATCCAAGTGTACTTGCCAAGTCTTGGGTAGAAAAAACTTGACATCTAATTTTCGAGTTGAACAAAGTTCCAGAAATGGAGGCCATTAAGATTGCAGCAGCACTGCAGCTTGAAGGTGAAGCACACGATCTGGTGGTTCCATGGCTTGTCTACATTGGGTCATGCCAATGTAAATCGCATATTAAGAGTTCAATAGAAGGCTAGTGGAAAGATTTGATAGAAGAGATCCCGAAGCACCATTCATGGGGCTTGCAAAGCTAAAACAATCGGGTAATGGAGAAACTTACATCTTTGAATTTTTAAGACATTCGTTATGGTTCCTCGATTTATCTCGTAAGAAGAAGGGTGTACATGTTCATTGATGGGTTAGATGAACCTCTTCGGGGGTTGGTTAAGTCTACCAAGCCCACTACCTTACAAGATGCCATTGAAAGGGCTAGAGACCTTCAAGATGCCTTGCCAAAAGAAAAGGCAACATTTCGAGCATAAGCCCTATTTTCCATCAAAAGGAAAATAAGAGAAGGCTCCTCCTTCAAAGGTGATCCAAGTGGATATTGGTGATCACCCACCTATTCCACTTGGGGCCCCACCATTGTCTCTTTCGCTTTTTCAATTTCGGCACAACTTACTATTTTTAAAGAGTTTTCGGGTCCCTGAACTTCGGAGTTGTTTGAGGCCCTAAAACGACATTTTTTTGGGACAAATCGAGGGAGCAACATGGGTCCATGGACCGATGTTTCTCACTCGAAATTTTGTATTCCTCGGATAGATATTTATAACGAGGTATGGTACGCGTCAAAAGCGGAGATCATTTGCCAAAGTTATGTTCCCGTGAAGTTGAAACACTAATTTACCCAAACGGGGCCCATAGTTTTGGTTGTTTAAGATTTTCCATTGTTTCTAAATAATAAATAGGCCCTCGATCCTCATTGTAACTCGGTTCGCAGGCTTTCGTAGCTATGATATCTCTTCTTAGAGATAGCTACGGTAGCTCTAGCTAGTTTATTTCCATCACGTTCATAAGACAAATTTCAGCTTCTATGATATTAATGAAAATGAAGTTATTTTTCTACTTTGCATATTTGTATTTATGGTTATATGTATATTCTGTTGCATTCCGCGTAAATCCGGATCGGTGGTATCGAAAGCGGTCTTCTTTTTTCTCAATCCTTCTTTGCATGTCCCCAACAAGGTCAAGGTATAAGGAGTTAGGGGCTCGATCCGGGTGGAACCTTTGGAAGATCGACCTCGCAAAAGCCCCAGACGGACGCCCATGGGGGAACGAAAAGAAAGATGAGGGAGCGAGGAGATCCTATCAAAAATATTGCTCGAGGAGGCCCTCGGAAAACAAAGGAATGCGATGATGGATAAATTTTCCAAGATCCTTCAACAGCGCTACTCACGGTGGGCGTATCCGCATCCGGCGAGCGACTTTGGAGGTGCGACTCCTTTTAAGGTACAAGTAAATTTTGACATTCCCATATTTAAGGGTCAATTAGATGCAGATGTTGTAGATAGATGGTTGAATCTATTAGAAGGATATTTCTCGGTTCATGACTTTTCCGACAAGGAGAAGATTGTTTTTTCACTCCTCAAAGCTACCCCGCATGTCAAGGATCGGTGGGAAACCTCACTGTGAGAACAAGAACCGGACAGAACCCTCTTCTCGTTCTTGGTCGTACCAACTTGGAATTATTTCGCAGACACCATCAAGGAACGAGTACTATCCCATGGGGAGCTATGAGGACAAGTACATACAATGGACCACGCTGCGACAACAAAGGGATCAAGATGTGCATGAGGTGACGAATCGTTCCATACTGCGCACAAAGTTGGGTATCAAAGATTCGGGAGAAACATGCGGTGATAAAGTATCGTAGTTTTGTCCGCAGATACATTCTAGGAGGAAATGGAGTTCCTCGACATCTCCTTGCTTGGTACGTCATACCGAAAGTATGTCGCCGAGATTGAGCAGAAATTCAAACAGAAGAAGCGAGACTTTGGATCTGCGAATCAAAAGCAAGGGAAAGGTGCTCCCAAACCATAGAACAAAGGATAGAGCCAAGGCATGGAGGCTCAAGAAAACCTATTGAAGTCGAAAGCAAAGAACAACACTGCAAAGCCAAAGAAGGACATAGGAAAGTGGTGTGAGTTCCATAAGAGCTCCACTCACAACACAAGTGAGTGTCGGGCCAAGCAGTCGCTAGTGGCCGAGATGAGGGCTTCTAAGTCAGATGCATGCTCCAGACTACGAATCGAGAACCGACAAGGGGAATGAAAAAGGGAAACAGATTATTGATGCGGAGCCCAATGCCACTGTTGCCACTACAAAGATCCAGAAGGAGGAACCGGAAGATCCAGAGGAGGAGGAACATCTCTTCCACTCCTAGATGTGGGTAAAGGGCTCATCGGTACAGTTAATTGTCGACAATGGGAGCCAAAAGAGCCTCATTTCAGAAGACGTCATGAAGAAGTTGGGCTTGCCGACCATAGCTCACCCACATCCATACACCATCGGGTGGCTTCACCAAGTACGAGATCTCCGAGTCAGCCAACAGTGCTACCTTCCCTATAGCATCAAGCCCTTCATGGATGAGGTATTATGTGACATTTCTCATATTGATGTTTCTGATGTATTATTAGGACAACCATACTTGTGGAAGCGTCATGCTGTGTATGAGTCTCAGCCTCGCGCTATTATTGTTACTTTGGGAAATAATTTGTACAGGATACCATAGGTACCACTTCCTACCGCTATCTCTTTGGTTACCGCAAAAACAATGCAGTAAGCTCATTTCCAAAACCGGGAAATTCGTTTTCCTGATGATCCACCCCCAGGGTAAGAAGAAGACTATGGCCACGACCTCTAGACAGGGCTCCTCTGCACGACAACAACAAATGGACAAGGTTATGGAGGAGTACGAGTACATCTTCACCTCACCCACAGGGGTTCCTCTACACTGTCAGGTTAAACACCCGATTGATCTAACCCTAGGTGCATCGCTACCCAATGGACCTATCTATCGGTGCTCTGTTCTGGAAAACGATGAAATCAAGAGGAATATTCAGGAGCTACTATAGAAAGGTCACATCCGACCAAGTTCATCGCCCTGTGGGAGCCCGATCGTGTTAGTACAGAAGAAGGATGGGACGTGGAGACTTTGTATTGACTATCAGGTGTTGAACAAGATCACTGTCTGGAATAGGTACCCAATCCCACGGATTGATGACCTTCTGGACCAACTCAAAGGGGTGAAATATTTCAGCAAGATCAACTTGAAGTCTGGGTATCACCAGGTACCAATTGAACCCTCCAATGTGTGGAAGACTACCTTCAAAGCCAAGGAAGGCCTTTTCGAATGGCTGGACATGCCTTTCGGGTTGACGAATGCTCCTGCAAATTTCATGAGGTTGATTGACGACATCTTGCGGCCATTCACCAACTCATTTGTAGTGGTGTACTTTGATGACATTCTGATCTTCAGCCAAACTTGGGAAGAGCACCTCCACCACATCCGACAAGTCCTCCAAGCACTACAGCAACACAAGTTGTGTGCCAATTTGGAGAAGTGCACTTTTGGCATGACCCAGGTTTAATATATGGGATACATTATTGATGAAAGGGGGGTGCATGTAGATCCAACCAAGATCCAAGTCATTCAGGATTGGCCAGCCCCAACCACTATAACAGAGCTTCGCGGATTTCGGGTCTTGATAATTTCTATCGTAGGTTTGTGTTGGGGTTCTCTCATATCACTTGGCCCTTGAGTCAAGTCACGAGGGAGGAGCGAGAGAAAAAAAATTTTGGTCAGAATCTCAACAGAAGGCGTTTACAGAATTGAAAAATCGCCTCTATTCCGCCCCATGCTCTCATTACCAAACTTGCTACATCCATTTTAGATCGAGACAAATGCCTATGACTATGTTATTGGGGTGGTTCTTACTCAACAAGGACATCCAGTGGCATATCATAGTGAGAAATTGTCTAACACAGTTCGCAAGTATCCCACTTATGACAAAGAAATGTATTCCATTGTGCAAGTTTTTCGACAATGGAAGCATTACATTTTTGGGAAGGAAACAATCTTCCACACGATCCACCGGCCCCTATCAGTTCATACGGACACAAGGGGAAGTTGCGGAATGATCACCATCGAAAGTGGTCCACATATCTGCAACAGTTTCATTTGAACATCAAGTACAAGAACGGTAGCACCAATAATGTTGCAAACTGTCTCAGCCGACCACCGATCATGGTGCTCACCACCGTTCTCAACTCTTGTGGGCACGAGACTTCTAATTGGCTGCTTCTCTATGAGAGCGACCCAAAATTCGGCCACACATACAAGGCACTCTTGGGGGGTATGCAAGTTCCAAATTTTCACCTCCAAGATGCACTTTTATGTCACCTAGGACACCTTTGTGTTCCTTCAAGTGAGCACGCCAAGATGACATGGGAAGCACATGACAGTCGAGTCGCTGGGCATTTCGGGGTCGAGAAAATAGTAGCAGTATTATAGAAGTATTTCTATTGGCTGAACCTTCGAAAGGATGTCGAGAAGCACATCAGATCCTACATCGCTTGATGCCATTGCCAAACCGAGCCATCAAGAAAGCAAGGCCTCTATACTTCGCTATCTAACCCCTAGTTGACCTTGGGAATCCATCTCCATGGATTAAATTTCGGCCTCGCCTTCTACTAAGCATGGAAATTATCGTGTTTTCGTGGTCGTCGACGATTCTCGAAGATGGCCATCATGGCGGCTCGTAGAAGAATATCACGGCAGAAAGTCCATTGCTAAACTCTTCTTTGAACGAGTGTGGGTGCACTTTGGGATCCCACGTCTATCATATCAAATCGAGATAGCAGGGTTCCTCGACACATTTTGGTCCGAGCCTGCGGTCACTGTTGGACACCAAGCTCACTAAGTCCACAGCTTTCCATCCCCAAACAGATGGCCAGACAGAGGTCATCAACAGAATAATTGTACACATTTTGCGCATGTACAATTCCAAGCATCCACGCACATGGGACGAGAGCCTTCCCTATGTACAACACAGTTATAATCGGGCTCTCCACAGCTCAATCAGCCACAGCCCCTTTCAGGTGGGCTTGGGTTTCCAACCACTATGTCCCATTGACGTAGCCATGCCATTTGTGGCTACTCAAGCCGATTCGGCTCATGTCCAGTCGGAAGTTGACAAAGCAAATAGCTTCATCGAGTGCATTCAAAAAATTCTCCAACAGGTTCATGACATATTGGACAGAGCTAATGCTCAGTACAAGCAACTCCATGATCAACATCGGGTGCCACACAACTTCCAGGTGGGCGACAAAGTGTGGCTACATTTGCAGAAGGAGCGCCTCACTGGACCCCACCGCAAGATTCACCCGCTCTGATACGGGTTGTACACCATCACCAAGGCTATAGGGAACAATGCCTTCGAGCTCAGTATTCCACCATTCCTTGGTCTGCACCCGATATTCAATGTGGACCACCTTCGTCCTTACTTCCCACCTCATTGGACACCTCGACATTGCGAGAACAACTCACACCAACGAGTTAAACCCAGGTCGCATGGAACAAAGCTACCACATGTTGTATCATGGACATGAAAATCAAGAACACTCGCCAACGTAACATCCAACTTTATCGGGTTGTCAAAGTCGGCCAACTCCTGCACCAAGGAAAGTGGTTCACCGGGGACCATGTTCGGCGAAGTTTTCCTCATCTCCTAGAGAACTTAACGCAATGGGGACCATTGCTTTCCTAAGGGGGAGGAATGATCCGGGTGGATATTGGTGGTCACCCACCTATTCCACTTGGGGCCCCACCATTTTCTCTTTCATTTTTTCGAGTTTTGGCACAACTTACTATTTTTTAGCGGTTTTCGGGTCTGAACTTAGGAGCCGTTTTGAGGCCCTAAACGACGATTTTTTTGGGAAAACATGGAGCAACATGGGTCCATGTACACTGATGTTTTCTCACTCGAAATTTTTATTCCTTGGATAGATCTTTCTAACGAGGTATGGTACACATCAAACGGAGATCGTATGCCAAAGTTACGTCCCTCGGAAGTTGAAACACTAATTTACCCAAACGGGGCCCATAGTTTTGGCGCTTCATCTCCTAGGGTTAAAGTTTTCGCTGTTTAGGATTTTCCATTGTTTCTAAATAATAAATAGGCCCTTGAGCCTCATTGTAACTTAGTTCAAAGGCACGTAGCCATGACAACTCTTCTCAGAGATAGCTACCAGCGCCTTAGCTAGTTTTATTTCCATCACGTCGCGTAAGCAAATTTTCAGTTCTTTGATATTAATGAAATGAAGTGATTTTTCCACCGCATATTATATTTATGGTTATATTTTTATTCTGTTGCATTCCTGCATAAATCTGGATCAAAAGGAGAGTCAATATAAAAAAACCTCTTGATGATGATGTCCGGAAAGATCTAAGGAGAGGAAGCTTTGCTTCACATGCCAAGAAGCTTGGGCACTTGGACATAGATGTGCTACTGGAAAAGAAAATTACATAAAGGTATTCTCGTGATGATGAGGAAGAAGAAGATGAACCAAGAAGGGGTCACAGCTACTGGAATAGCAAGGAGATGATCCACCACCAACCTGGAGGTGAGGATGGAGCAATTGCTTTAATTAGAGGCACCCTTGCATCATTAAGAGTGGTACCCTATTGTCATGAAGCTTCCACACAAGAAACGGAGTTGAATTTGTGCGGTGGAAGCGAGGATATGATGATCCCATCTATTATTCACATGATTATGATCCATGAGACATCATTATCTTGTGGTAAACCACATGGGAGACCACCCGATTTCAGATTTGATGAAAAGATGTCTCACATCTTGATGCTCCATTCATAGATCAAGGAAGGATGGGAGAATTAGAAGACCAAAAATACGATGTTTGAGAGTCTTGAGTGAGCTCAGGAGGAGGGAGATAATCTTCCGCTATCACCATTACCCACTCTCTCATCTTATCTGCTGCCGAGAGGAAATGTTGCAAGATGGGAGGATGACACCATCAAGGGGCAAAGGAGACCATTCCTTTGGCTATGGAAACTTAGAAGATGATTTCACTTGGAGAGAAATATTCCATACATGATAGAAGATGGTGGCCACACATGCATGCTTTGATTAAACCAATTATTGGATAGATGATATCCTCCCATGGGAGACTAACTTTCAAAAGCCTCAATCTTTACTTGAGCATGTGCATATGCAAGAAGGGCGACAAGGAGGGAATAGAAACCTTCCAACATATACCTACGGCATGGGATATGTCAAGGAGAAGAAAACCATATGACAAACATTATTTATGTTAAATCATCGGTGTTGTCACTATGGGATATTGATCCATATTGGAAATCCCCAGTGTTGGTGGATTATTCCAAGGATATTCATACATGCATGATACTTGATGACCAGCTACACGAAGAGGGCATATTCATTCCAATAATGATGTCATCTACTATCATGGTATGACATTCTTATTCTAGAACCTCCAAGCTCAAGGAGAAGTTGCTACAAAAGAGCTTATAAAGAGTTCTTTTTTCAGCCACACATATTCCATGAGATTCTACAACATTATCATGAGAAGCTACACTTGTAAGGGCCTTGAAGAGGAAACTATATTAGCATTTTCAAAGATGCATGAACCATGTGGAGTTGGGAGAGCAAACATAACTCTATGAAGGAATTAGTTCAGCAACCTCTTTCCTCTTTTGGAATGAGAGGAGATAGATCTATGCACCACTCCATTTGTATGAGGAGAAATGTTGGTGAAGGACATGCTTGTGTAACTAATGTTTCATTTGATTATTATTTGAATTATTTCACCATGTATATGAAGGCCATAGCTCCAAGAAGGAGTATTATTCCATATAAATTTCATGGCCAACTTTGGGCCACAAAAATTTCCGAACATGGCCACTCCCTTGGAGATCAAAGGGATATTTTGTATCATTGTGGGTGCATTCCAAAAGCACCAAACATAGCTCACACTTTCAGCCATGGTGAGATGACTTGGGAAGCAAGCAAGTGGTGGGGAAACCACTTACCATATCAATATCTGATGCAATAGAGAGATTTACTACGTTGGTTCCACACGTGGGACTATGACCCACCTCCATATGCACAAATTTATGTTTGTGATGTACTTAATTTTGATCCCATACATTGATGATGTAATTATACTTTTGTATGGGAATGTTTGGAGGGAGGATGGGAGGAATGTATGTGCCCTATGGGATGGAGATTCTCCATGTTCACTATGCTACATGTTTCAGGGAGAACATTGGGCAAACCATGTTTGTTTCATTTGAACTATTGTCTCCTTATGGGATGGATTATTTTGCATCTCATGAGAACTTTGGAGGAGCAAATTCATGGAGGGATGGATTGGTGAACACTTAGCTTATGAGAGAATATTATCATCATGTTGGTGTCACCAATGGAGGAGGAGAAGAGTTTCAACACTCACCTTGTCGCTTGCTTGAGGACAAGCAACATTTGGGAAGAGAGGACTGTGAATATTCCCAATTAGCCCATGAGCTAGTTGGAATATTCAATTTTGTTTTTCTTTGATTTGTTTTAAAGAATAAAAGGGCAAAGGAGGTCCAAAAATTATCCTTAATAATGAATAAATCAATGCCAAAATGTGAAAGAGACAAACCTTGGCGAGCTTAATTAAAGCACCCTTGGTGTGAAATGGGATGGATCACTTTGACTAGGTTAACCTTGACCAAATCAACAACATTGTCATGGAGGAGTGGTCATCAATGAGGGGCAACGCAATTTTAGATGGAGATGCTTTTTGTGAATGTAGTGATCTTTTTGGATGGGGCTTAGGGTTTGCAAGCTCATATTCTATTTAAGGAAGAGGATTGCAGCCATATTCATTATGTATGTTGATATATGATTTTCGAATATATGGTCTATTTAGACATATATCTTTCTCTTGTTGTTTAGTTGAGATAGAGTGTTGTTTAGCACAAGTGTGTTCTCGATCAGGAATCCCACCACTTTCCTTAAGAGGCCTCTTGGGAGATTTTGTACTAAATTTTCCACTATCGAGGCTTAAGGCCAAGCTTCTTCTTTCAACTACAGGCGCAAATCATGTTGAGGGTTTGGTTGTTTTTTGCGAGTTGCAGCAAGTGGTGATTAGATCTCTAGATCAAGGCCATCTCATTGCTTATTTTTAGTGGAGGAGGCTTCCTTTCCATTGGGAGGACTTTGTATTGAAGGACATTGAGCATATTTTCAAATCTTGGCATCAGGCCAACCATATTTTGAGCCCTACAAATGCGGTTTACTTCCCAGATTTCGTGTTATATCTATAGGAGGAGTTGCAGGTGGTTTGGCCCACCATTTGGAGAGTTTATTTTCAAGTGAAGGGGATCCGCCTTTTAAATTTGGGGATCTATTGGAGGAGGCTATTTTATTGATCATATCATATCATCCACACTTTCCAGATCTGTATTTTTCAATAGATCTGCAGCGTCTTAGATCTCATATCTACAACTTGTACTTGGTGTTTTGCTAAAACCCTTGCGGGGTTCTTTAAATGGAGATTGTATAGTACTTAGATCTAATATAGATCTATATTGTGAGGCACATGCAGTCGCTAGATCTGATGTATAATCAACTACTCGTAGTAGATTTAATAAAATAATGTTGTAAGCTTCTTCATCTTTTCTACATAATTGCAGCACCTCTTATTGAGGGATTTTGTCCATTGGAGGCTTGTATTTCATGTTATGCATCTTATGGCCCATTTCTTAAGTATATTTTGCTATCGTTATAACATATTAAATGTCTCCACATTGGCCTCTTGCTTTATTATGATGATCTACATTATTGTTCCGAGCATTTTGCACTATATTCACTGCTTTCTCCCATTTGGGAATATTACAATGGTATCGAAGCATAATATTGGCACAGTCTATGCATTTTGAAGAGCCAATATGTCATCCGAATAAGGAGATCCTCTTACTAATAGAGAGAGGAGGTATCAAAGAATAAGACACAGAAATTTTGATTATACAAATGACAAAGAAGAAAAGGGTAAAACCCCTTTATCCGGAGGTGAAGATGAAGCTAAGTGATTTCCCTAAGATCCTTCTTAGAGCCATGCAAGATATTGCTAGAGAGATCAAGGAGATGAGAATGGATGTATTCAAGGAATCCCCTAAAGGATTTCATCATGGAGAAGGCTGCTGGAATTTCTCATCACCTGGGAATGATCAACAGATTGCATCAACCACAAGTTTCTCAACTGCTCTACTATGCCTACATTTTTTGGGTCGTGGAAAATGAAGGGTTTCAAGAGCAAGAATCCCTTGAAGACTATTTTATGGAGTATGAATCTCAAACTCAGAAAGATTTAAGGACCTCTCGAGTTTTTCAAGAGTTTTTTTCAAATCAAGGACAATAGAAGACCGAGGGCATCACCATAGAGGTGGTGGATTCATTCGGAATCATGGTCGACACCACACTATGGGCAGATTCCTTTTACCCGACTTTTATGGGTAATCCAAGTGTATTGCCAAATCTTGGGTAGAAAAAACTTGACATCTACTTTTAGTTGAACAAATTTTCCAAAAATGGAGGCCATTAATATTGACAGAGACTACACCTTGAAGGTGAAGCACATGACTTTGGTGGTTCCATGGCTTGTCCACATTGGGTCATGCCAATGTAAGTAATATTTAGAGTTCACTAGAAGGCTGCTGAAAATATTTGATAGAAGAGCTCTGAAGCACCATTCATGGGGCTTGCAAAGCTAAAACAATCTGGGTAATGCAAAAAACTTACATCTCTAAATTTTTTAAGACTTTTTGTTATGTTTCCTAATTTATCTCACATACAAGGAGCATGTACATGTTCATTGATGGGTTAGATGAACCTCTTCATGGGTTGGTTAAGTATGCCAAGCCCAATACCCTACAAGATTCCATTGAAAGGGCTAGATACCTTCAAGATGCCTTGTCAAAAGAAAAGGAAACATTTCAACATAATCCCTCTTTTCCATCAAAAGGAAAATAAGAGAATGATCCTCCTTCAAGGAGATTAAATATAAAAACCTCTTGATGATGATGTCGAGAAAAGCTCTAAGGAGAAGGAATCTTTGCTTCACATGCCAAGAATCTTGGGAACTCTGGACATAGATGTGCAGTTGGAAAATCACATTACATAGAGATCTTCTCGGATGATGAGGAGGAAGAAGAAGATGAACCAAGAAGGGGTCACAGTGACTGGAATGGAAGGATATGATCCACCACCACCTGGAGGTGACGACGGAGCAATTGCTCCAATTAGAGGCACTCTTGCATCATTAAGAGTGGTACCGTACTATCATGAAACTTCTCTGCAAGAAACAGAAAGTTGAATTTGTGCAACGAAGCGAGGATATGATGATCCCATCTATTATGCACATGAGGATGATCCGTGAGACATCATTATCTTGTGTTAAACCACATGGGATACCACCGATTTAGATTTGATGAAATATGTCTCACATATTGATGCTCCATTCATAGATCCGGTAAGGATGGGAGCATTAGAAGACCAAAATACAATGTTGAGAGTCTTAAGTGAGTTCAAGGACGAGAGAGATAATCTTCCATGATCACCATTACCCACTCTCTCATATTATACTATGATGAGAGAAATGTTTCAAGATGGGAGGATGACACCATCAAGGGCAAGGAGACAATTCTTTGGCTATGGAAACTCGGAAGATGATTTCACTTGAGAGAAATATTCCATACATGATAGAATATGGTGGCCACACATGCATGCTTTGATTAAACCAAGGAAGTATTGGATAGATGATAGCCTCCCATGGGATAATAACTTTCAAAAAGCCCTCGTATGTTACTTGAGCATGTGCATATGCAAGAAGGGAAGCAAGGAGGGAATAGAAACCTTCCAACATATACCTGGCATGGGAGATGTAAAGTAGAAGAACGACCATATGACGAGACATTATTTATGTTAAATCAGCGAGTGCTGTCTACGTATGGGAGATTGATCCATATTGGAAATCCCGAGCTTGTTGGTGGATTATTCCAAGGATCTTCATACATGCATGATACTTTGATGACCCGGCCACATGAAGAGGGCTATTCGATCCAAGAAGGAGTCATCTACTATCATGGTATGATATTCTTATCTAGAGCCTCCAAGCTCAAGGAGAAGTTTCTACAAAGAGCTTATAAAGAGTTATTTTTCATCCACACATATTCCATGAGATTCTACAACATTATGCATGAGAAGCTACACTTGGAAGGGCGTCTGAAGAGGAACTATATCGGCATTTTCAAAGATGCATGAACCATGTGGAGTTGGGAGAGCAACATAACTCTATTTTGGAGTTAGAGATGCATGAACCCTTGGCCCCGCTCATTTAATTCACTACTTCCATGCATGGAGTCTCCCTCCAAAACTTCATTGTCCCTTAATGAGAGCCACTCCTTCCATGGGTCGATGATGTTGATTTGGTCAAAGTTGACCCAGTCTACATGCTCAGCCCCTTTTCACACACAAAGGTGCTTAATTAAGCTACTAAAAATGATCTCCATTAACATTAGGAGTGATTTTATTCCTACGTAAGGAGATTTATGGGTCTCCATACCCTCTTATTCATCAAACTAAGAAGAAAAAACAAAAATTTAATATTCCAACTAGCTTATAGCTAATTGGGAATATTACAGATCCTCCCTTCCCAAATGTTGCTTGTCCTCAAGAAAGCTGTAAAGGTGAGTGGTGAAACTCTTATCCTCCTTCATTGGTGACACCTCCATGTGATAAGCTCTCCTCATATACCAAGTGTCTCCCAATCAATCCCTCCATGAAATTATCCTCCGAAGTACTCATGAGATGCAAATGACTCATCTCATAAGGAAGCAAAAGATCTAATGTAGCAATCATGGTTTACCCAATGTTCTCCCCTGAAACATGAAGCATAAGAAACATGGAGAATCTCTCTCCTAATGGGCAAGTTCAATCCTTGCATCCTTCCTTCATTCATTCCCACAATAATAATAAGGGAATCATCAATGTATGGGATCAAAACCAAGGACACATAAGCTACCATATGCAATATTGGAGGAGGATCATAGTCACACATTTGGAATCAACGCGACATATCTCCTGAATGCCTCGAGATAATGATATGGTAAGTGGTTTCCCCACCACTTACTTGTGACATAGTCTTCTCACAAGTTTTGAGAAGGCGAGTAATGTTTGGTGCCTTTGGAGTACATCCTGAATGATATGTCATCTCCCTATATCCTCCTAGGGAGTGGCCATGCTCAACACTGTTTATGGCCCCAAGTTGACCATGAATTTTATAAGGTAGAGTTCCCCCCACTTGGATCAATGACCTGCACATGTATGGTAAAGGAATTAAAATGGTTATCAAATAAATCATTATGCATAAAAACATGTTCCTTACCATGTTCCTTGCTCATACTAATGGAGTGGCTCATAGATAGATCCCCTCTCATTCCCAAAGAGGAAAGAGGTGGTTGTGATAACTCCATCAAAGATTTATGTCTCTCCTCCATCTCCACATAATCCATGCATCTCCTAAAATGTTGATATATCTCCTCTTCAAAGCCTTCCCAAGTGAACCCCTCCATGATGGTGTGGTATGCTCTCATGGAATATGTGTGGCTGAAGAGAAAATATTCATGTGCTTCTTGTAGTAACTTCTCCTTGAGCTTGGATGCTCTAGATAAGAAGATCCTACTCTGATAGTAGATGACCCCATCTCTTACTGAATATCCCTCCTCTAGTAGCTCAGGTCATCACATATCATGCAAGTAAAAAATATCCTTGGAATAATCCACCAACAATTGGGATTTTCAATAAGGATCTATCCTCCATAGTGACAATGATAATGATCTATCATATAAAGCATCTGTCATGTGGTTTCCCCTTATTTTACATCTCCCATGCCAAAGTTACATACCAGGATGTTGCTTTCCTTCCTCTCGTTGCTCCTCCCCTGTAGCTGCTCGATTCTCAAGTAAAGGTTGAAGCTTTTTGGAGGTTATTCTTCCATGGGAAGCTATCACCTATCCAAAACTTCCCTGAGTTTGGCCAATGTATGCATGAGTGGCCACCATCCTCTACCATGTGTGGAATATTTCTCCCCAAGTGAGAACATCTTCTAAGCCTCCAAAGTAAAGGAATAGTATCCTTGCACCATGATAGTGCCATCCTCCATCCCCGTGGCATCCTCTATCGGTGAAATATGTGGTGTGAGATTGGGTAATGATGATAGTGGGAGAATGTCTCCCTCCTCCTTGAGTCTACCCAAGACTCGCTGCGTTGTACCATAACCTCCCAATGTCCCCACTCCTCCCTGGATCTATGAGTGGTGTAACATGTTGTGAGACATTTCTCACCATCTCTCGATCGTGTGGCCTCCCAAGTGGTTTGCCACTAAACGAGTAATGTCTCATGGGCCAAGGTTATTCGCATGCATGATGGGATTGTTAGGTCTTTGCTTCCACTACACAAATCCAACTCTTTTTTTTTGTGTGGAAGTTTTTTTGTAATGGATATGTGTGCATGCCCCTAATCATCTAATTTTTTTCCACTCTTTTGGTTCACCCATTTCATCCGAAAATTCTCCTAATCTGTGGTGACCTTCCCCAAGGTAATCAACCACTACACACCCAATATCACATTGGTGTCGGGTACATCAACCAAAAAGAAGTGATCAATCAATGTATATGTCCCCATGGTGACGGATAAAGATGGAACATAATGCATGCACTACATAGTTCTAGCTCCTGGGACCAAAACTAAAAGCCCTCAAAATCATCGATGGGATATTTCCCTCCTCTGCACTAGTTGAGCACCAACAAATTTGTGGGTATCCCCAATGTCAATCAAAACTAAAACAATTTAATCTTGAATAGTACCTCGAACCCTCAAGTTCAAGTACTTGGGTACTCCTCTCAATGATGCAAGGTCCCCCTCCAATTGGAGCAAATGCTCCATTCCCCCCTCCCGGTGGTGGTGGATCCTCTCCCCTGCTATCCCAACGTTGTGACCTCCTTACGGTTCTTCTTCTTCTTCCTCCTCATAATCCGAAAAGACCTCTATATAATGTGCCTTTCCCTGCTACACATCTATGTTCGGGTGCCCATGATTCTTGGCATGTGAAGCACAACTTCCTTCTCCTCAAGTCTCTTCAAACATCATCACTAAGAGGTACTTTTTTTTCCCCTCCTTTGAAGGATGAGCCTTCTCATCTTTTCCCTTTGATGGAAAAAGTGGGATTTTGCTGAAATGTTTCCTTTTCTTTTGGAAAGGCATCTTGTAGATCTCTAGCCCTTTCAATGGCATCTTGAAGGGTAGTGGGTTTGGTAGATCTAACCAACCCATGTAGAGGTTCTGCTAGCCCATCAATGAACATATAGTCCCTCCTTGCTATAGATAAATAAGGAACCATAACATAAAGTTTTAGAAATTCAGAAATATAAGTTTACGGATTACCCGATTGTTTGAGCTTTGTTAGCCCCGTGAAATGTGCCTCCGGGTCTCTTCGATTAAACCTCTCCACCAACCTCCTTGCGAAATTTCGAATATGCGATCACATTGGCATGACCCAATGTATAAAGAGCATGAAAACACCAATCATGTGCTTCACCCTCAAGGTGAAGTGCTGCTATTTTGATGGCCTCCATCTCCAAACGGGACTTGGTTCAACCGGAAGTAGATGTCTATATTCTCCACCCATCATTTGGCAATGCATTTTGATGATGCATCAAAGTTGGGTAAGAAAAATCTGCCCATAGATCCGGTGTAGATCATGATTTTGTATGAATCGTCCACCTCTATTGTGATGTTGGGGGTCTCCTATTGTCCTTGATCTAACGGAACTCTTGAAAGCTCAAATGGTCCATGAATCTCTCGAGATTAAGACTCATTGTTACACCACTTTTTGTTCATCTAACCCATTATCATTAGATGGACCCAAGTACACCATGTAAGATCAATTTTACTCCAAGTAAAATTGTTTTCACTATGAAAATAACTTAGTAAATCACCTTTATTAAGTTGTTTATGGTCCGAACAGAAACCCCATGGGGAAACATTAAATAAATCCATATTTGTTTGATTTTTTCTCAAGGAATAATTAGTTAAACAACAATTTAATTAATATTCATGGTGTTATTTAACCCAAAATAAGGAAATTAATTAGATAAATCATTATTTATCTTATTATTTTCTAAAGAATAATTATTTAAACATTACTTAAGTAATATTCTTTGTTAAATATTACTACATCTCCCTTAAATAATTAAATAAATCATTATTTATTTGATTACTACTCAACCATATCCTTAAAATAATAAATAAATCATTTATTTATTTATTATTATTTAATCACATTCTTAAAATGATAAATAAATAATTTATTTATTTATTATTTACAAATAAAGGGATTTGACTCAAGTCAAATTCCTTTTCCCTCCAACAAATATAATAAAATATTCCATAAAAGTTGGATCTTGATTTGGTTAATAATATTTTAATTATGCACCAATATCTAGACTAACTCAATATTTTGTTATAAATAGAAGGGTTTTCCCATTCATTTGTCACCTTTTGTTGCCTAAAGATCACTCCGGGATCTCAACTCTTGGTCCGGGCTATTGATCCACTATCATAGCCATATTTTTCCATTTTTGTCCGGGTTTTCTACACCATCAAGAGAGAGGAATTCTAAATCTGAAGTGTTGAGGACTTACAAGAACCCATCCCATTGAGGAGAACAAGGAACACCCTCTTGTGTTTTCCTCCCATGTGCCATTAATAAAAAAAATTTCATTGGATATATTCTTGTCTTGTTTATTGGATCTATGGAGTAAATCTTATTTTTTCTACTCGTTTAATGTCTTCTAATGCATAGATCTATATTTTTTGCAAAGATTTGTCTTGATCATCTAACCGCAGATCCGAAGATATTAGTAGTCATTTTTTTTGTTAGGGGTCTGTCGTTATGAGCGACTAAAGTGGTATTTTTTTCGTACACTTCGAATCAAGATTCATACTAACACTCATACGTAAGAAAAATAATATTCAAGATTTTTCTTGTTCTTGAAACCCTCCATTTCCCACTACTAAAAATGTAGGCATTGTAGAGCATTGGGAAACCCGCTACTTCACTCGGTTAATCACTCCAGTGATGAGAAACGTCGAAGCCTTCTCCATGTAGAAACCCTTTATGGGATTATTTGTGTCTATCCATCCTCGTATCCTTTATTTCTTTTGCAATGTCTTTCATAGTTCGAAGAAGAAGCTTAGGGAACTCCTTCTCCTCATATTCTCCTCGATAAAGGGGTCTTACCCTTGTCTTCTTTATCATATGTATAATCATATATTTGGTTTATTTTGAGATACCTATTCTCTCTATCCTGTGAGAGGATCTCCTTATTTTTATGACATATTGGCTTAAGATGCACAGCCGAGCCAAGATTATGCTCGATACCATTGTAATATTCCCAAATGGGGAAAATGGGAATATAGAAAAAAATGATGGAAATAGTAGCAAATGTCAACACATTACATATGATCCAAAGATAGATCCATGGTATTATGTATATCAGCAATAAGTACAAGATCTTGGGGATCAAGTCCCTCAAGCTAGGCAAGAGAAGCCTCAAATGCCTAAAAGAACCCAAAACATGTAATACACTCTGCTACAAAAAATACCGAAGCAAAGTAAAACGCAGCTTTTAATGACTAAAACTCCGACTAGGGGAATATATATAAATGGATATAATGATAGCATGCCCATACAATGCCAAAAATGGAGATCTATGCTCCCATATTCATTTCCAAGACAACCCAGGAAGGGTTTCTAGAAATACCCAAAATACAAATAGTGAATCTAAAGCCCTAGGGTCGAAGAATCACTAAAACTCGAAGCACATAGAGGGGGGTGGCTGAAACTGATGTAAATCTGAATAGAAATCCTCCAATAGACTCTCTCTGTGAAGGGTTTATCCCTTCAATGAAGATCTAACCTCCCAAATGTGGCACCGAACCCTCCTTTGGATCTCGCTCACCGAAATAACGCAGCTTAGGGAGTAATACCGCACTCATATGAGATGATGCTACCTTGGCCTCGATGCCAAAATATGTCATGAAGCACAGGGAACCTTCCTTACTAGTCTCCCAATGGAAAGAAACCTTCCTCCACTGAAATACAAGCTCGTAAATGGTCCAAAGAAATCCTCCAATGTTGCACCTTGCAACTCAAAGCACATATCTAAACAAAAAACTACATTGTAGAAGAAATATGTAGCTTGGAAAAAATGCTAGAATGTGGAAATAATTCTCAATTTACTTCTCCCGAGTAGGCACTCAAAGACCCCCAAGGATGAAGGTGGGATTCCCTCTTGGGAACACCCTTGTGCTAAACATCATTGCAATATTAGCTAAACAAATGAAGAGAGGCCACAAGTCATAACATACCATAAATAAATAATAATCCAAAAAACATGTCTTCTATGGTTTCCATCCCCTTCCTTATATAAGTGGTGAGCTTCCTCACCCTTGGCCCCACTCACTTAAGTCACTACTTCCATGCATGGAGTCTCCCTCCAAAACTATGTTGTCCCTTAATGAATGCCACTCCTTCCGTGACATCATTGTTTATTTGGTCAAAGTTTACTAGGCCTACATGCTCCGACCCCCTTTTCACACACAAGGGTGCTCAATTAAGCTACTAAAATTATCTCCATTCACATTAGGAGTGATTTTATTCCTACTAAGGAGATTTATGGTCTCCATACCCTCTTAATCATAAAAATAAGAAGAAAAAACAAAATTTAATATTCCAACTAGCTTATATCTAATTTGGAATATTACAAATGCAATCGGGCTCGAGACCATATGTTGTCAAGGAAATTAGAAACGAAGGTGCGGTATGCCTAAACACATTAAGCGGAGACAACCTTCCGGGTATGTCAATGGAAGTTGATTGAAACCATATAGTGATAACCATCTCCCCGCACGCACCAAATGACTATATGGTCGGAAATATGGATTTGTGCAGTTGGGATGGCCGATGCATGAGACAGGGTGTGACGCGTGCATAGTAGCTATGCGAGGATGTTGAATAGGTCGTAGAGGTGCCGAATATAGTCATTGGAACATTAATTCTGGACAATACATCCTTATTACCATTTGGAGGAGTGGCTAAATTGCATTTAGTGAGGAGATTATGCTAGATTTTGAGCCATTTTAGCATTTATGGTGCTACATTAATGAACAAAAGACTATTTAAGATGATCCTACGCTATAAATATGACTAGAGGGGTCACATTAGTTCCCTTTTATTTCTATGCTATTTTTTGTGAGTTGTGCTCTCTCGATTTCTGAAGTTTGTCAGAATCCTATGTCTAGCCTTGATCCAATATTTGAGGAGGAGCTACACGCGTCAAGGTTTGGGTCACTTAATTCCACCAAGCATGACCGCAACTAAGCTCACCCCTTTTGTGGCGCCAACGAAGAGACCCCCTACGTAGGTTGTTGAGACCCCCGCGCCGATCCAAACTAAGAATGGGTAGTCCTCGGGGTCCGGGAAGTCACCCCATCAAAAGACCCCCAAAGTAGCGCTCCACCGTTGCAGAGCACAAGAAGAAGGTCATGGCGGAATTTCGTGAAAATATCATGGAGGAGGACGTCGTATAAGTCATAGATCACATCTCGCGGATGCATGCGTATTTCGCATCGTTCATTTCCTAATTCAAGGTCCCTAAATATTTGGATAAGGTGTGGTCGTATATTAATATTTCGCTGCTCCTAGAGAATGTACCTATTGAAGGCGAAAAATTCGCCGCTAAAAAATGGAGGACCGAGAGAAATTCCCGCAGCTCGTGCCCACCGTGTATTTAGAGAAGGTCCCCTATGAAGGTTTCGTAGTGCAAGTTGAACCGAAATCCTAAGTGTTGGGCCTATAAAAATCTTGGTTGTTGAACCCGTTACATATTCTCGCACTTCGGGCGCAGCCCAATTAATGACATATGTGTGCGCCGCTTGCTCGCCCTCATTCACGATGATTTCTTATGGATAGGAGGGTTGATTCCAATTGATTTTGCGCCGATTCATCGGATCACTAGCTTGCCCGACTAGGGGGAGGACCCTACGATGGCTTTTGGTGGGAGAGTCCCTAGAGCACAAGGTAGCGAGAAGATGTTAAAGAAAATTACAAGGTTTCGCGAAATACCCGTGACTTCTTAGTACATGAAATCAAAGATCCCATAGTTCAAATGGGCACGATGATCCTCGTGTTCAAGATGATGAGAAAATTCGAGTCGAAGGAAGTTCTAGCCCATGTTATTGTGCTAGCAGTGGCTATGTGAAAAAGGCATGCAATTCAATTGGTCTCAATACTTGTGCACCTGAATTCTTAGCTAATGTGCACAAAGTTCAGGAGGAAGGAAAGCACTTTTATTATGCCTAGTTATTACTCCTTATTGCACTCATCGGATCGAAGACACCTCAATATACACAATTCCCCGGATATTGAACAAAATATGTGTGAATCACGCGCTATGCAACTTTATGAAACTCAAATATTCTAGTCGTAGTCACGAGAAAATAAGATTTTATGGGTGTTGTTCGACTCGTTCTTTTCCAAGCCAATATTATCACCAACATTTGTACGAGCAATATAAGTTGAGTGTTGACTTCAAAGCTACATTCCACAACATACACATCCGTGTGAAGGGAGTTGCGTAAGGAGTGTGGTATTACCTATCGTACCCGGGTCACGAGAGGATGACCCGTTGCGCGTCACAATAGAATGGTCTCTCGGCTGGTTAGAGTCGCACACAACCGGGGGTGCCTCTTCATCGCATTGAATACTCGAAAAAGTTGTGAACCACCAAAGAGGCACAATAGAAATGAAAGGAAGTTGAAGTAGAGTCCGAGCCTACTACGACGAGGCGAAACAATATATCCGGGAGAAGGACACAATAAAAAAATACGGTGAAGGCACCGAGGGTATTGAGACACAAACCGCTAAAGGAACTAAGCATGGTTCTCGAGTCATGGGAGGTCCACGCAAGAAAAGGAAGGGGTCCAAATTGGCAGGAGCATAGGACCTCACTCTCATAGAGGATGATTTCACGAGAGATTGAGAACACAGTCAAGTCATCCCATGGAGTTTATCCCGGGAGCGACATGGAAGCGTAGTATAAATCTATGCTCGAAGGAGTACAGTCGGGCATCAAGGAGCTCAAAATGTAGGTGAGTGTGATACAAGAGAGTGTGAAGTAAGCGAGCCAACTACAAGCAAGCGTGATAACCTCCAACCTCGAATAGACGAGTGCCCAGCCCGATCCTCACAATGTTTCCATCTCCCTTGGATAGTCACCTACTTTAGATCCCTATGCCAGCCCATCATAGTTGAGCCACCTACATTGCATGATTCCCCTATGAGCATGCAAGAGATTAGCATAATTTCTGGGTGGTGCTACCAGCAAACGAAGCTCCATGCGATCCACAACATGATAGTGGATGAATTGCAGATCGGGAAGGCTCGTTCCTTCCACGCTCGCAAATGAGTCTCAACAAAGCAATTCGTAGTGTAAAATAAAAAAGCAACATACATCCGAAGAGGTGCACTCGCACAGCTGAGGATAATCGCACTGCATTGGAAGCAATGATCGATCAAGTGTGTGATGACTCGCGGAGGTCATTGTCCTTGCATTAGTCACGCAAACAAAAAAAAGTTAGAGGGCTTGGCCATTGCGCTCAAGGCATCATGCACATAGATTCAAATCGTCTGGGCGAGTTTGAACAACATATCACCGAGCTACGGATGAAGCTCCAGCTTGAGACACCGTCGAAGGTCGGAGCGCAAAGACACAACGGAGGTAAAGGATGCCCCAAACAGTGTAGTAGTTGTAGTGACGGAATGTGGAATGTTATTGTATGAAGCCATGGGCATTTAGGCAACTTTTCGGAATGACTCGATGGTTCAACAATTGAGAAATGCGCTTCACATCAAATAGCAAATAAGTTTACAAATATTCGGATGGCGGCGCCCACTTTGGTAACAATGCAGTAGGCTTGCTAGATTGCATGAAGGCAAGGAAATTCACACCAAGATTAAATACCTACGCCACCGAGAGAAACTATTGGAAACCGAGGATACAACCTTGGGTTGAGGAAGCCTTGCAAGCTTTTGCAAAATCTTGATGGCGCCCTCAAAAGCCTCCGACAAACATAGTGAATCATCAATTTGGCAGCTGAGGGGCCGACAATAGAAAAAATTGGTCGATGAAGTGCAGAGTGCTTCCATGTAGAGCGTTGAATTTGTCTTGCCACTCTAGATATTTTTCGAAGCACTAAAGGTGAAGATGAAGGAAACCACCCCACGGTGACTTGGGATGAGTCACGAGATTGTGTTGGGGGACTCGTTGGAGCAGGGGTCTCTTGCGGTGGATTTTTGGGTTTTTTTTGTCCAAGTTTTTTTTATACGTGTTGCACGCAAGTATTCAAAAGGGGATTTGGGGCAAGTCAAAAGTCCCTTAATAACTGTAATGGGTTTAAAGGGAAAAACCATGAGTCTCAAGCTATATTTTGAGACCATGGTATGTGCGCGTCTAGATAGTATAATTATGTAAGGATTGAGTCAAGAAAGGATATAGTATGTCGATAATGTATGCTTGTTGTTAATGTTTTCATCTAAGTCCGGGTTTGTTTGGGTAGAAAGGCTCCTCGCTAGTCGTGTGCGTGGACGCCTAAGTCTTGGTTGTTTGCGGACTCTACTGGTTGTGTGCGTAGAAGGATTGGATGTACTGATTTTCATATCTCTTAATAAAGAAGACACTTTTGGCGAACTCGCATTATTATGTGATTTTTTTGTATTGATTATATGTTATTTTCTTTAAGATCTGAATTTGTTTTAGTGTTGCGTATTTAATTCTATTAATGGTCAATTGCATCGATTCACGAATGTTAGTTGGTTAGATGAATAGATCTGATTGAAGTATACTTTATTAATGTGCAAAAAAATATATTGAAGTATATTGTGATAATCTGCAAAGGGTTAGACTTGTTGACTCTGCATGCGCACATCCGTTATATTATCCGCACTAAGTCTTATTAGGAACACTACATCAAAATATTCCTCAAGGTGTAGAATCCTAGTTCCAGTACTCACCCCCATACTCGCTTCAGGTGAGACTTTGATCTATGCAAGAAGATCACCGCCGAAAGGCCCAATAGTTGGAGGGTTGTATTGGTTGCACGATAACTCGAACCCGAGTCACGACCCCTCAAGCCAACAGGTGGTGGAAAATGTCCACATCAATGAGAGGTAGTTTGTCACTCGATGAGGCATCAACATTGGCTCTTTTAAATTAGAAATAATTCAAGGTATGTATCATCTACCTAAGACACATATAGTGTACAATTCTCAATTTCTGGATAATTTCATTAAAAAAGGAATGAAAGGGTAAACAATAAGCACTACCCAAAATGATAAAAGAATGGAGAAGCGACCCGAAACAAGTTCAAATAATAATCTTTTAGAAAGTGTGTTATTATTAACTTTGCGTAATATCTTGCAATTCCATGTTGATTGTTCCCTCTTATTGAAAATGCCTCCAATTGTTGTATCCTTGATTGGGCCTAGATTCTATATGATAATATGGCCAAGTACATCGTAGTTGTTTTTCAAAACACACCACTACTCATAATCCACCATTATGTATGTCCACTTATGTGATGGATGCCATTTGTTTTTTCATTAGAATTTCCAAGCATGGGTTGCAAATGGACATTTTCCAACCCTCTTACCATTCATATTTACCATAATATTCTCTAGGAATAAAACTATTTTGACCAACTTTATCGCATATGTCACCTCGTAATGATCCCCCTTGAACCAAGCCATTTTTTAATTCTAGCTTTCCAGGGAATGTCTTCCAATGTTATGGATTGTTTGACAATAATTGGGGACTATTTTGTTGTAGATATTTTTACTTATATTATGGTTTTGGGAAGTAATGGTTGCCCTCATGTTTTACTCCTTTATGTCCCGCACAATCTATTATCTAGGGAAATTGATTATCAAACTTTCGAGACCGAGTATAACCCTTTAACTTAATAAATCTTCCAAAAGTCTTTGGCATAAATTCCCTTTATAGGTTGGTTTGTTCACTCTCAATTACTATGAACATGCTTGGAAATAAATTTAGGCATTATGTGAGTTAAATCTTGTTACCATTCCTATTAGGCCTTATGATATTTCTTAGGTACTTTAATTAGTCGTTTAAGCATATAGTAGAATCTCTATTCATGATGAACATAATAAATATGATGATTTATTCTATCTAGCTTCTTCTTACGAATCAAAGCTACTTCAAAGCAAAACAATTGTCTCTAGACAATTTTCAAAATTTCATGGTTTTCAGAGATACTAGAAGATCCACTTTTCCACCGCATTTTCTTAAGTTACATGATCATGACAAGCTTTCATGGAAAAAAAGTAGCCAACTCTTCTACACGAAAGTTACTCCATAGGCTACTACTCCAATTCATATTTATTTTATGGATTATCAAGATCAAACCTCTTTAGTTAATCCACTAGCCAATGATATTGCAATAGATTTGAAAACATACTTGGAGATACTTCAACACCGAGTATAGTTAGGAAAGGAAGAAACAATACTTGAATCAAATACTAATGATATTGTGCAAAAAACAAATTGTTGGGAAAAATACCGAGAGTGAATCGTATTTAGTGCGACAATAAAACTTTTTACTTTTTTCCTTTCTAAAAACCCATACGCTACTTTCCCCGAAGCCAACTCGCATATATACGCGGATATACTTTACGTAACTCGCGTATGTCCGTAGATCTAATTATGCATTTAATTCTTAACTTAGATCATTGCATTATTCATTCATCGGATGTTTTAGAAAACAATAAACAAAAAGTAAAGAAACTGTAATAATCATCACACATAAGAAACACACATGAACACCAAGATTTTAGGTGGAAACCCAATTCGGGAGAAAACCACCGCTGCGTCGTCTCGCCTTCAATATTTATTATAAAGAAAACTTCTTACAACCATGTACCGGGTGCGTATTCATACCAAGACGTAGGCACCCACCTGCGATAAGGCTACAACCTTCTCTCATTTACCAACTCTCTCCCCGGAAGGGAGATACAACCCCCTCGTACTCGTTTACCAGACCTCTCTCCTAGAAGGGAGCTACGACCCCTTGCTCTAGTTTACCGCACCTATCCCGGAAGGGAGCTACAACCCCTTGATCGAAGGCTTCGACCCTCAAAGCACCACCGCAGCACCACGTTTCATCAATTTTTAAACCGGATCAAACAACTTTCAACACAACCCTTCATTTATCAAAAATCATACTTTGCCCATTGCTTCATACGTAACATTGAGACCACTCAGTAACCGTAATATCGTAGCTAACCCTGCACTTCGTAATAGATATGTAGATGTAAACTTAACCCCGAACTTCATTAATTCAAATATCATACGCTACTTTTATTCATTGAAGTCGCGTGTATACGCGCTTTCATGAAGACCAACTCGCGTGTGCATTCTTCGTAAAACCCTAACTCGCTCATACGCACTTTTCATTCATCTAACCCACGTATATACGCTCCTTTTATGAAGCAAACCCGCGTATAGATTTGTAACTTTTTAGGACCGTGCGCTTCTTCGGATCGGATAGACAACTCGTAATTCATCCTTCACTTCAAGAAAGATTCGCCGTATCACGGATCTAAACATTTCTTCATCGATTTAGAATATACATAGACATTTCAGTATCCTGGAGATCCCTCTTCATTATTTTCATTAATTCAGATCAATCATTCAAATTTTACCCATTCCATACAGTACATACTTCGAGTGAAGTATTCATTAGAGCCCGTACACTTTCACACCCTTTGCATAATGATCTTCTTCTCCTTATATAGATTTAGCCTTTATCAATACCATGAGCCAAAACCACACCACTACTAATGGTATTCCCGGACAGATCAAATAGATAATCCAGCAGCTCAATACAATGGGTTAATACCATGGTAACACCCCTTGGTATTCTAAATTTAGAGCGCAAATGGGCATACACGACTTGGCACGTATTTTTTCTCGCGTGCATACGCTACTTCGCCGTAACGAACCCGCGTATGCTTTGTGACACATCATATTTATCATTTTTCTCGATACTTACCGGAATTCCTTTCTTCCGTACTTCGAGTTGATCTGCAGATACATCATCCTTCCTTTTAACACATAGATACATCATCAATAACTTCATCAAGCGAGTTCCATCAAAGTCAATACATTGTATCACATTGCCAAGCAATCTCCTCCTTAATTTATCAAGTAGGTTTCCATCAAGTACAATATGTTTCCATCAAGAACAACTTCATCAAATAGGTTTCCATCAAGGAAAACACATTGCATCATATTTCCAACAAGCTTTATTTCATCAAGTAGGTTGCCATCAAGGACAACACATGCCAACAATCTCCCCCTTTTGACTTGATGGCAACTTTGATGGTGTTTGATCACCATAACAGTATAGATACATTGATTATAACCATTATGATACTCTCCCCTTATTCAAACACCATGCTACTCTCCCCTTTGACATCAAGGGCAAAGGGCGGATCAACATCAACATAAGGTTTTTCTTTCCTTGTAGAAAGAAGAGCTCCCGTAGATCTTATGTGCATTGAAGTTACCATGCTCCCTCCGAGTTCATGTTGAGACTTCAACACAAAAAATCAATGAAGTACATGACTCTATGACCTTTCCTATCACCAAGGACTCATAATTACATCAATGATCCAACCAAGTGGATTTACACATTTGACTCAACTACCCAACCAAGTGGGTTTACAAATTTGACTCAAGTCCTTACATGACTCGAATATTACAATTTTACATCATAGGTCTCAACATGACCTTTTCATAAAATTACAAATATGACCTTTTACAACAAATACCAAAAGGACCTCAAGAAAGAGATCATATTTCAGAATTATCATAATGCCAACAATGTATTACATTCAACAAGGCTAATGCTCCCCCCCGAAACCGTGCATCAAATGCATCCTTTCCACATGACTAGTGCTCCCCCCTTAGCTTGTGCATCCCGAACACTTTCAACAAAGAAATCATCAAGGCATCTTTATCAAGAGACATCGTAGAATGAAACAGAATTATGAAAAACTCGGAACACCACCAGAGATACCAAACAACATTGCAACTGTAGTCGAAGAATGTCGACCCCAAGTAAAATTTGTCAAGAACTAACCATACGCGGTTTTCTTTGCATAAACCAGTGTATATACGCGACTTTCATTCAAGAAACCCACGTATCCAATTTAATCTTCTGAATTTAAGCAGTTTGATTTTCTGCAGGCGTAGACTACTCCCACTTTATGTCTCGAGATATTTGAACACTTCTCCGGGCGCGAGGTTTGGTAAATATATCAGCAAATTTTTTCTTTGGAGGGAACATACTCCAACTTCACCTTTTGTTCAAGCACTTGTTCACGTAATAAGTGATACTTGATGGGAATGTGCTTGGTCTTGGAATGCATAACAAGATTCTTTGAAATATCGATGGCACTTGTATTATCACACATAATGGAGACAGGAGGTGTGCACTTGATTTGAAAGTCTTGTAAGGTTTGCATCATCCAAAGAAGTTGTGTGCAACATGATGCGGCAGCCACATATTCTCGCTTCTGCCGTAGATAAGGCAATAGAGTTTTTCTTCTTGCCGAACCAAGATACTAACCGAGGCCCCATATAGAATGCTCCACCACCGGGTGCTTTTCCGATCATCAACATTTCCACCCTAACTCGCATCGAAGTAAGCATGAAGAGTAAGATCGCATTCTTTGGATACCATAGTCCAAAGTCTTGAGGTCCTTGTAGATATTTGAATATTCTTTTGATGTACTCGAAGATGAGACTCTTTTTGGATTAGCTTGGAATCATCCAACAATCCCAACAAAGATGCATAATGTCCAAGCCTAGTCCCGGTGAGATAAAGTAGACTTCCTATCATAGATCCGTGATTCGGTTGATTCACCGTGGGAGAATCATCATGAGAACCGAGATTACATCCCAGTTATCATTGGTGTACTTACTGAGTTTGCACTCTTCCATGCCATACTTCTTCGTAATTTTCTTAAGGTATTTTGCTTGTGATAAGAATATACCATCCGTAGTTTGATGCACTTGCAAGCCAAGAAATAATGTTAGTTCCCCAAGTAAAGACATTTCAAATTCTTGCTGCATGACGAAGCAAATTTCGACTCATAGATTCTTCATTACTTCCAAAAATGATATCATAAACATATACAACCACAATCAATATTTTATCATTTTCAATTTTTGTGTATAAGTTGCTATCACAGACCCCTTTGAAAATCCTTTTTTGATGAAGATATTTGTCAAGACGATAATACCATGCCCTTGGAGCTTGTTTGAGACCATATAGAGCCTTTTTTAAGTCTACAAACAAGATTTTCATCATTTCCAAAAATAAATACTTCGGTTGTTCTATATAAACTTCTTCTTCTAGATCACCATTGAGAAATGCAGATTTAACATCCATTTGATAAACTTTGATTTGTTGAAAACTTGAAAAAGCAAGAAACATTCTTATGGCTTCAAGTCTAGCTACAGGAGCAAAATTTTCTTCAAAGTCTATACCTTCTTGTTGAGTATACCCCTTGCAAACAAGTCTAGCTTTGTTTCTTATAACATCCCCATTTTCATTTAACTTGTTTTTGAATATCCATTTAGTTCCAATGACATTTTTTGTTATGAGGTCTTGGTACTAATTCCCAAGTGTGATTCTTTTCAATTTGATCAAGCTCTTCATTCATGGCTTGAACCCAACATTCATCTTTGCTAGCTTGATTGACATTGTGTGGTTCAATAGTGGATAGAAATGCCGATAGCTAGAAGATCCCACAAGAGTCCTTCGGTTTGTACTCCTGCTCCCTTATCTCCCAAAATTTGAGATTCTGGATGATTCTTTTGAACATATCTCGGATGGAGCTTTTTTCAGTATAAATCATCTTCGTAGTTATTCATTGGGTTCATCTGTTTATATCATTTCTATTTGATGTGGAAGGGAATAAGTCACCATCGTCTTCATTTGTTATCTATTTTTCTTCTTTTTGGGGTCATAGGAGACTCATCAATAACAACATCAATACATTCAACAATTTTCCGAAGTCTTTTATTGTAACATTTATAAGCTCTACTCGTGGAGGAGTAACCAAGAAGTATTCCTTCATCTCGCTCTAGGTTCAAACTTTCCAAGTTTTTCATCATTATTTTTTTATAAAGCATTTACTTCCAAAAACTCTAAAATGCTTCACGTAGAGGGAGAATTAACATACCGTAGTTCATATGGAGTTTTGTCACTATTTACACGAACATGTGCTTTGTTGATAATGTTTACCGTCGTATGTGCCGCTTCTCCCCAAAATGTGTCGGTGTTCCGTAATCATCAAGCATAGCTCTAGCCATTTGTTGAACTCGTTCTATTCATTCTTTCGCTACGCCATTTTGTTGTGGAGTGCCGACTACAGAGAACTGTCTTTTTATGCCATGTCGTTCACAAAATTCAAGGAATTCGTCCGAAATATATTCTCCTCCTCGATCAGATCTAAGACATTTGAGTTTTAGATCTAATTCATTTTCAACCGTGAGCCTTGAAGATCTGAAATTTCTCAAAGGCTTCGCCTTTGTGTTTAAGCAACCCAATCCAACACATTCTAGAGAAATCATCAATAAATAAGATATAGTATTGTTCACCAAGAGGTGACTTTTTTCCTCATAGGTCCACATATGTCAGTATGAATGAGTTCAAGAGGCCTACTTGATGATCCTTCCTTGGCATTAAATTTCACTCGTCCGCTTGCCGAATTGGCAAGATTTGCATATGATACTTTCTGGGTAGAGTAATATTGGGAAGACCACGAACAGACATTAAGTCTCGCTTGATTTTTTTGATTTGAGAGAAGCTTAGATGCCCCAAACTTCTATGCCATAGCCAATTTTCTGAATATTGACTCAAGTAACATTGTTCTTTGTAGTTCTTCAATACATATAGGTTGCTTGGAGTTCTTTTCCCTTTTATAATTGTTTTTTCCCGTATCAAGATCACGAACCACACATTCTTTTTGAACTAAAGACAACTTCAGCTCCTTGATCACACATTTGACTTACACTTAGCAAGTTATGCTTTAAGCCATCCACATACATGACATCATTAGCCTTCACCTTTTTCCTTTAGAAACACGGACCCTTTTCCTTTAATTACAAAGCAGGATTATCATTTCCAAATGTAACTTTCTTTTTCCTTTTCTAGAGCACTATATGCAAGAAGTTTGTGTTTGTCACATGTCATGTTTCTTGAGCATCCACTATCAATGTACCATTTATTTTCTTCACCTTCTCGTGAATAATGCTATGCCACAATTTTCAACTCGTAATTCCTTATTTTTTCCATACTTTGGATCTTGAAGGAAAATGCTCTTTTGGTTGAACTTTGCTCCCGCATTCGCATTCTTCATGCCCAAAGTTATTGCAATAAGCACATTCAACTTCATTTATAAGAGGAGAAAATTTTTTATAGGTATTCTTCTCAAATTCAATCCTTTTCTTTCTTGCTTCTCTAGTTATGATAGTTTTATATGCAACACATTGAACAACTTTATGACCAAAATTGTGACATGAGAAACATTGTCCATTGAAGAAGAAATTTCTGCGATCATGAAATATTCTACTTGGATTTACCCCGTTGATTGGTGTTTCTTTGAGAGATATTCCCTGTTAGTATTATTTGAATTGAGATGATCATGCTTTTACCCTGCAATGATTCTTTATTCCCCTTGCTGAGTGGCAGAATTTTGTAAACCACTGTGAATCGCTTTTAGATAATTTGGTGCTAAAGTTTGAGAGGATTCTCCCAGTATATCCAAGACCTCGTTTTTATAAGAGGAGAACGTTGTACCTTGATAATCTCATCTAAGGTTTAAGATCCTTTAGCAAATCTAAGATTCAGTAGTTTTTACTTTCTCGAATATTTTCTTAGACTTACCACTTCACATTCTAATTTCTCAATGTGTTTCTTTGCTTCTTCAACTCGCTTTTTCCGTAGTCTCTATGGTTATTTTCCTTTCTTCTAAGAGTATTTTACTTTCTTTTAAGCGTATTTTGAGTTGATTGTTTTCTTCAAGAAAGTCATTGTCCTCTAGCATCCACAAAAAATATCCTTTTCTTCTCTAGATTCAAATGCCATGAGAAGTCTAAGATCTTGTTCACATTCTTCTTCACTATCGATAGCCCATCATTGTCTTCATGAATATAATAACTTTTTTCTAGTGTTAAACCGATTCTTATTCCTTCTTACTACTTCCTTCCCTTTTGCGTGTTTCTTTATGAGGACACTTAGTAGCATAATGACCAATTCTTCCACACTCAAAACATTTGAAAGGAAGCTTACTCTCCGAATCGTCCCGTGCCAAGTTGGAGTTTCTTTACAAAATTTGCCTCATCTTCTTTTGAGATATATCCCGATCCTTCTAGTTCTTGTACTTCTTTTCCCTTTTGTAGAAGCTTCAAGACAACCTCTTTGACTTTAGATGGTCTTCCTCTTCTCATTTCATATGCGGTTAGTATGCCATGAAGTTGTACCATAGTAAGATTTTTGAAGATCCCGTTTTTTCTTCAAGAGCAGAAACTTTTGACTCAAATTTTGTTGTTATTGATCTTAAAATTTTCTCAACCAAAGTAGATTCGGTTATTGTTTCTCCCAGCATTTTTTCATACGATTTACAACATCATCAACACGTAAAAAGAAATCGGCAATACTCTCATCACTATGCATCTTCAAATTTTCATATTCAATTCTCGAGAGTTTGGAGTTTTTTCACTTTTTACCTTTGCATCACCTTCATAACTTAGAATGATTTTGTCCCACATTTCCTTTGTCGTATTTAGTCATGATGACTTTGACAAATTCAGATTCAATCAAACTTCTTGTTATAGCATTGACCGCCTTTGCATTTGATTCATAATTCTTCTTTTCATTCGGATCTCGTTGGTATTGTAGTCGGATATTGATATCCTTGTACAACAATGGCCCATACATCCTGCTCCTATAGACCGAAGATAGGACCTCATCCTTGTTTTCCCGTAAGATTAAATTGCTTCCATTAAAGACCGGAGGCTTGATAGATGTTGTTCCATCGTGATTGCTCATCTTGCTTGATCTTCCTTCTAGCGGCTAAGATTTTTCTGTAAGGACCCGCTTCCGATTCCAATTGTTGGGAAAAAATACTCGAGAGGGGGGTGAATCAAAGTATTTAGTGCGTAAAATAAAACTTTTTACTTTTTCCTTTCTAAAAACCCATACGCTACTTTCCTCGAAGCCAAATCGCGTATATACGTGGATATCCTTTACGTAACTCGCGTATGTCCATAGATCTAATTATGCATTTAATTCTTAACTTATATCATTGCATTATTCATTCATCGTATGTTTTAGAAAAACAAGAAACAGGGTAGCGTAAAGAATAGAATAATCATCACACATAAGAAACACACATGAACACCAGGATTTTAGGTGGAAACCCAATTCGGGAGAAAACCACCGCTGTCGTCGTCTCGCCCTTTCAATATTTATTATAAAGAAAAACTTCTTACAACCATGTACCGGCGCTGTATTCATACCAAAGACGCAGACACCCACCGCGTAAGGCTACAACCTTCTCTCGTTTACCGGCCTCTCCCGGGAAGGGAGCTACAACCCCCCGTACCGAAGTTTACCGACCCTCTCCTAGAAGGGAGCTACGACCCCCTCGCTCTCATTTACCCAAAGCTTCTCCCCGGAAGGGAGCTACAACCCCCGATCGAAGGCTTCGACCCTCGCACCACCGCAGACCACGTTTCATCAATTTTCAAACCGGATCAAACACCTTCAACACAAACCTTCATTTATCAACAATCATACTTTGCCCATTACTTCATACAGTACGATGAGACCACTATAACTGAATATCGTAGCTAACCCGTACTTCGTAATAGATATGCAGATGTAAACTTAACTCCTGGAATTCATTAATTCAAATATCATACGCTACTTTTATTCATTGAAGTCGCATGTATATGCGTTTTCATGAAGACCAACCCGCGTGTGCATTCTTCGTAAAACCCTAACTCGCTCATACACGCTTTTCATTCATCTAACCCGCGTATATACGCGCTTTTTATGAAGCAAACCCACGTATAGATTTGTAACTTTTTCAGATCGTGCGCTTCTTCGTATCGTATAGACAACTCGTAATTCATCCTTCACTTTAGCAAAGATTTTCCGGATCACGGATCTAAACATTTTTTTCATCGTATTTAGAATATACATAGACATTTCAGATCCGAGATCCCTCTTCATTATTTTCATTAATTCAGATTAATCATTCAACTCGTTACCCATTCCATACGAGTATATACTTCGAGTGAAGTATTCATTAGAGCCCGTACACTTGCACACCCTTTGCACAATGATCTTCTTCTCCTTATATAGATTTAGCCTTTATCAATACCATGAGCCAAAACCACACCACTACTAATGGTATTCCCGGACGGGATCAAATAGATAATCTAGCGCTCAATACAATGGGTTAATACCATGGTAACACCCCTTGGTATTCTAAATTTAGAGCGCAAATGGTCATACATGACTTGGCACGTATTTTTTCCGCGTGCATACGCTACTTCGCCGTAACGAACCCGCGTATGCTTTGTGACACATCATATTTATCATTTTCTCGATACTTACTGAATTCCTTTCTTCTCGTTACTTTTTGAGCTTATCTCGTAGATACATCATCCTCCCTTTTAACACATAGATACATCATCAATAACTTCATCAAGCGAGTTCCATCAAAGTCAATACATTGTATCACATTGCCAATAATCTCCTCCTTAATTTATCAAGTAGGTTTCCATCAAGTACAATACGTTTCCATCAAAAAACAACTTCATCAAATAGGTTGCCATCAAGGACAACACATTGCATCATATCGCTAACAGTCTTATTTCATCAAGTAGGTTGCCATCAAGGAAAACACATGCCAACACAAATATTTCTCCACCAGATGTTTCTAAGTATGCTCTTGCATGGTCTAGTGTCATTCCTAAGACACCTATCGATACCCTGCTCAATGTTGAAACAATTTCAACTCATCCGACCTCGTAAAATTAGTTGAATGTTGAATAAATTCCTCCAACGTATGTATATTATAGTCCTAAACAAAATGATATTGTAAATAAAAGTAGGAAGAAGAGGAAGGTTTCTAACACACAGGATACTATAGTAAGTACCACATTGCACACTACTTCATTAGAAATGGTCTAAAAAGGGTGCATCAACTACTCCTCACAAGGAATTTGAAGAATTAGTCTAATATGTAGGATCTTATGCTTTTGCTAATACATATAAGGCATCCCATGTTAATTATTTTATCAAGATAAGGAGGAAAATATTCAACTATTAGAGAAATAAGTAGCACAAATTCAACAACGATTTCAAGGACAAAGTTGCTTTATTTAAAATCCAAAATGGTTCCCAAATTGAGCGTAAGGATACCAAGATAAAGGAATTGTAGAAAAATATAGAACAAGTAGAAGCTCGTGCTTTTGATCTTGTTAAATTCAAATATGAAGCTAATTAGTTGAACCTTCAACTACATCATCAACAAAAGCTTCTCTCCAACAATCTAGGTCCAAAACATGCTCAAAACAATATTTTTTGATGCATTGGTTGATGAAATGGTTGATATTGAAATCCAATATTATGAAGCCAAATGTAAGCTCAATGAATTATATAATAGTAATTTTATTCAAAGAGATTTTATCCTAATCGACTAAATATCATTGAAATGCAAAAAATCAACAACTCATTGCATATGGAAAGAAAGAATATGTTTGGCCAATAGATTGGTTAATGATGATCATGAACTTTCCAGTTCAATTATTCAATCAATCACTCATTATCTTAGGGAAGAAAAAATTAGTATAAGATATGAAGAGGGTATTTTTACAGAGGCAAATGCACTTCAACGTAGTGGATAACAGAGAGAGAAAACTGGAGTAAAATAATCGAGCAACTATCAAAAGTTGATTTTGAGTTGAACTAGAAATTTTTAATCAAGCATCATGGTTACTTGCAAGTAATTAAACTTGTTATTTAGAAAGCAACGCAAATTTTTCCACCTTTACAAGATTGTGTGTTCATTTGTCAAATAATTATTAAACCCCATTCTCCTCCCCTGAGTTGGCATCACTTCTAGAAGTTCATCATTAATGGTCAACACCTACCGGCTCCACATATGTAGTAGACCAATCAAATTAATCATTTTACCTTTTTTTTGTAACAAATAGCTATTTTTTCATAGGTTTTTTTCTCTTTAGTTGAAATAAAAATGGGAAGTTATTAATTCCCCTTATTTTTTGAAAAAAACTATTTAAGAGCCTCTCGAGCTCGAGCTAAATTGTTTTGAATTTTGAAAAAGAATTGCTCTGTTACACTTTTGTACATCACTTTTTCTTTAATATAAGTTGTGCCACTCTTGGATTCCAAATATATGAAGAGAAAAGTAGTAGTGATACTTTTATCAACGTTTTCTTTTAACTTATATTTTGGAATCTAATTTTATATTATATTACTTATGCTTATGATCAATCGATTGAAATGCTATCAGTATTGATGTATTTATCTTGTTGATTAAGAGTGTGAATAGTATTAAAATACATGTGAATGTTCTTAATAATTAATTCAATTAACTATTTAAATGAATTAATTGAATTTAAAATATTATAATTAATGATATGATTTGAAGATCTATATTTTCATATTATACGTTTTCTCTCATTTTCACTCGCAATATATCAACAATCAGGGTTATTGTTAGGTCCCTATATTACTAGTATAGTCCCTTATTGTTGTTAGTGTAACCCCCCTTATTGTTATTATTATACCCCCGTAACCCCCATATTGTTATTATTATGCCCTTAAATTATTATTATTAGGTCAACTAGGATTACATTGTGGCCCCACTAGGATTACATTGTGGCCCTATGGACTCCTATATACAAAAAGGAGGTTTTGTAATTTGTATCATCCAAGAATGTTTCATTAATCTAATGTATTTGAGGTTTTCCCCCTCGAAGTGGCTCATTTCTAAGGCGTTGATATCTCTTTTCTTCTATTTTTGGAGTTGTTTTCACAACATTTGGTATCGTAGTTTTGGATTCTAGGGTTTCGTCTACTCCCAAACGAGTCACCTTGGAATTTTCGCTATAACTTTGTTTCTACGAAGGTTCGAAGCTGAAATTTTTAGAGTGTGAAGCCTGAAATCCCGAGGAAAATCATCAAAAAAATTTCACAGGGTTGGTTCACAATATGTGCAAAGATATGATCTGTTGAAGTTAGGGCTTTTTGCAGTGCTCTCGAATTTCACTTAAAGAGGTCATCGCCGAATTTTCGCTATAACTTTTTTTCTACGAAGGTTCAAAAGCTGAAATTTTTTAGAGAGTGAGGGAAAACTCCTAAGGAACATCTTCACAAAATTTCGAGCTTGGTTCACAATATTTTTCGGATATATGATCTCGTGGAAGTTAGGTCTTTTTCAGGGCTCCCTGAATTTCATCTCAAAGAGGTGATCATGGGAAAATATTCATAACTCTCTCTCCGAGCATCGGATTGGAAATTTGTAAAAAGTGATTGGAAGTACATAGGCTTTGGTTTCTCGTCTATAAATTTCGGAGCCAAAGGAGCAAACAGATGACATGTGGCAAGTCTTACAAGTTCACTCTACCGAACCATTCCATAATTAGGTCATTGTGGGAGATTGGACATAATGTTGTCTTGAAGAATCCAAATCAAGTCAGACTCTGTGGCATTTGAAAGAAGCTTCAAAGGAATACTAAAGGCCAAATTTCTGATATTGAGGATCCGTGAGTATAGAGATAAGTCAATTTCAATATCAAGCTCCTCAAAAGCAAGTAAAAATGTGTGTATTTTTTTTTCCGAATTGCGTAAGTCTTGTTTGAAGAATCAAGTTAAATTGACTACAAGGGCATATTGTAGAATATATTTCAAGTATTGGGTTCCCGAAATGCCTCCTAAAAAAGAATTCAACACCCATTAAGCCTTTATAAGGCTCTACTATGACTCATGAAGATGAACAATGGCAACATAACATATCAAATTTACAAGAGCAAGTGCAACAAATTTCGCTCTCGCAAAGAGCAACAAAAAATGACATGGAAGTTTTGAAGAAAGGCATGGAAACTAAGATGGATGGTTTGAAGAAAGGCGTGGAATCTAAGATGGATGGTTTAAAGAATGGCATGGAAACTAAGATAGATGGCATGGAAGCTGGCATGGAATCTAAGATGGATGACATGGAAGCTAAGATCGATGAAAAAATGGAAAACATGAAGAATGATCTAAAAGAAGACATAGAAGGTTTGACAAAGTTGATACAACAAATGTTTCCTAATGGTGAAAAGGTAGTAGAGGAAACTCATGATGAGAACAAAATAAATGTTAATCATGATTTCATAAACTCTAATGTTGGCAGGAAGAACCACCATATTCCAAAAATGGATATGACGAAGTTTGATGGAAAGGATCCTGTAACATGGATACTACAAATGAAGAAATATTTTGATCTCAATAATGTGCAAAACACACAAAAGGTACGCATTACAACTTTACATTTATAACAAAATACATTGGTATCGATAGCTTTGCTCCTGTAAAAAAATTGTCACTTGGTCAAATTTTACGGAGGAAATGATAGCACATTATGAGGATACAAAGAGCAACACATTCTTTAGCCAATTGATAAATCTCAAACAAAAGGGTTTAGTGGGGGAGCACATTGAGGACTTCCAAAATTGAATATAGGGTAACTGATATTCCAGAGCAACACATGATTGATCTCTTCATAGGTACTTTAAAGGATAACATCCAACATGAAGTTCGAGTTTTGGAACCTGATTCATTGGAGAAGGCATTCAAGTTGGCAAGAAAAATTGAATGTAAAATTATGGCGACAAGGAAGCCTACCACTCACTTCTATAAAGAGGGAAGTGTTGCTACTCATATATTTCCACAACCTACAAGGTTGACACCACAACAATTGGAAGAAAAAAGAGCAAAAGGAATTTTGTACAATTGTGATAGAAAATACACTAAAGTTCATAAGTGTGCTGAGAAGAAATTATTTTACATATATTGTGAAGAGGAAGAAGAAAATGAAGAAGAAGAAGATATACACCAGGAACCAACCCTAGAAGAGGAAGAAATGAGCCCGACCATATCATGTAATGCATTGGTAGGAATTACCACTCCTAAAATTCTCAAGATAGAAGGAAATATCAAGAATAAAAGGGTAATAGTGTTGATTGATTCAGGTAGTACCCATAATTTTATTCATCGTAAGATAGCTAAGGAATTTAATTTTTTTCATATATCCCGACATCGGAATGTCAAGTGATGGTTGCAAATGGAGGAACTATAAATTTCTCTAGAAAATTCCATAATATCAAGCTAACCATGGGGGAATATGGATTTAATAGTCCAATGCTTTCCATTCCTATGGGAGGTGTTGATGTTGTACTAGGAGTACAATGGTTACAATCTTTGGGGGATGGTAGCTTTTAATTTTTCAAGAACTTTTCTTGAATTTTTTTTTCGTAAGGAAAGGAAGTCAAATTACGGGGTATTGCAGGGGAAGATGGGAAAGATAATAATCTCTAATGTCATTACAAAGCTTCCAAAGAAAGAACAACGAGGCGTAATTGCACAATTATGCTCACTAGAAGTTCCAACATCAAAATCATCTATTTCTCGCAGATCTCCAAAAAATCTTGGACAATCATTCCAAGGTTTTTGAAACTCCCAAAGGAATCCCACCTATTCGTGATAATGATCATGCTATTCATTTGATTCCAAGAAGTGTTCCTCCAAACATCAGTGCCTTATAGATATCCTTATGTCCAAAAGAGCGAAAATTGAACGTATGATTGCAGAAAATGTTAGAGGTTGGTATAATTCAACCTAGTCAAAGTTCTTTCTTTGCTCTTGTAGTATTGGTACACAAGAAGGATGGATCATGGCACATATGTCCAAATTATAGGGAGCTCAATAAGCTCACCATTAAAGATAAATTTCCCATTCCCGTGATTGATGAATTACATGGAGCAATTTATTTTACCAAGTTGGATCTTTGTTCGGGATATCATCAAATTAGAATAAAGATCGAAGATATTCCAAAAACAACATTTTGAACTCATGAGGGTCATTATGGGGTCATTATGAATTTTTGGTCATGCCTTTTGGCCTTACCAATGCACCTTATACATATCAAGGCTTGATGAATTCCATTTTCAAACCCTTCCTTAGAAAATTTGTGCTAGTATTTTTTTATGATATACTAATCTACAAAGCAGGGTCTTGGAAGGATCACGTTCAACATGTTGACAGTGGTGCTCAAACTATTGCAGGGAGAAAACAAATTATATGCAAAAACATCCAAATGTTTCTTTGGAGTACAAGAGGTGGAATATCTAGGTCATATTGTATCTCACGAGGGTGTTAAGGTAGACCCTAACAAAATTAAAGCTATTGAAGAATGGAAAGTCCCCACAACCTTAAAGCAAGTTGCGTAGGATTTCTCGGGTTAACAGTGGTATTATTTCAAGTTTGTTAAGAATTATGGGAGAACAGATAGCACCTCTAACAACATTATTGAAGAAAGATGGATTTTCATGGACTCTTGAAGCAACTAAGTCCTTTGAACATCTTAAAGAGTCAATGTGCCTAGCACTGGTCTTAGCTATGCCAAACTTCACAAAAACCTTTATTGTGGAATGTGATGCCTTAGGAAATGGAATTGGTGTTGTTTTAATGCAAGAAGGAAGACCCATTGATTTTGAAAGTCGTCCAATCAAAGGAAAGTATTTACGTAAAGCTATTTATGAGAAAGAAATGTTATCAATACCGCATGCACTAAAGAAATGGCGAACTTACCTAATGGGAAGACACTTCAAGGTAAAAAACTAATCATGATAGTATTAAACACTTTTTGGAACAAAGACTATCTTCAGAAGAGTGGAAAAAATGGGTCATAAAGATGTTGGGTTATGACTTTGAAATAATCCACAAAAAAAGGGAAGCTAAATTTTTTGCGGATGCACTCTCAAGAAAGAATGAAGAGGTGGAAGCATTGCTTTGTGCCATTTCTATTATCCAACCGGATTGGATAACCGAAGCAAGGGATGAATGGAAGAAGGAAAAAGAAGTGTGGAAACTCATTCAAAAGTTGGAGCAAGATCCTAGTACATCCGATACATTTAGTTGGAAAAAATGATTCCTTATGGTACAAAGATCGCTTATATCTTTGTAAGAATTCCCAACTAAAACAAAAGATTCTTTTTGGAATTGCACACTTCTCTTTAGGAGGACACTCGAGATTTTTAAAAACTTACCACGAGGGGTGAAGAAAGATTTTTTTTGGGATGGCCTTAAATCTGATATTCAAAATTTTTGTGGTGGAATGTTTGATTTTGCCAGTCAGAATAAAGTTGAGACAATTAAGACCCCGGTCTTATACAACCTTTATCCATTCCAAGTCAACGTTGGGAGGAGATTTCAATGGATTTAATCATAGGTTTACCTAAGTCTGAAAGGAAAGAGTGTCATCATGGTGGTAGTTGATAGACTTATCAATTATGCACACTTTTGTGCATTATCTCATCCATTTAAAGCAAGTACAATTGCTACTACATTTATGGACACAATTCAAAAGCTACATGGAAACCCAAGGGTTATTGTGAGCGACGAGAGATCCCATTTTTACTTGAAATTTTTTGGACGGAGTTATTTTCTTGTTTGGGTACTCAATCAGCTCATAGCTCATCTTATCATCCTCAATCCGATGGTAAACCGAGATAGTAAATAAATGTTTGGAAGGATATCTTCTTTGTTTTGTATCCGATAAACAAACACAATGGGTCAAGTGGTTACCTCTCGCTGAATGGTGGTATAACACTTCCTTCCATACCGTAGCAAAAATGACCCCATTTATGGAACTTTATGGATATCATCCACCGTCCATTACATCATCTTTAAAAGAAAATTTGAAGGTTAAAGTAGTGGAATATCACATCGAGAGTCAACAATAATTTCTCCAACTCTTAAAGATAACCTCGAATTTGGCACAAAATCGAATGAAACAACAAGCAAATCAACATCGCAATGAGAGAATTTTTGATGTAGGAGACCGGGTATTTTTACTACTACAACCATACAAACACATGTCCCTCAAGCAAGCTAAGAAGGATAATAAATTATCGCCAAAGTACTATGGTCCTTACAAGGTGTTGCAAAATATTGGTACTATGGCATACAAATTGGAGCTTCTCGCTTCTTCACGAGTGCATCCAATTTTCCATGCTTCATGCTTAAAGAATGTTATTATAGGTGAAAATATTCCAGTTCAAACAATATTGCTAGAACTTGATGAGGAAGGAAAAAATAATATTGGAGCCTCGAAGTACCACGTAAACAAGAACTCGATAGCTACGAAATCGATCAATTTCGAGTATCTCATCAAGTGGAAGAACTTACCCACCGAAGATTCTACATGGGAGGATGAGAATTTTATACGTAAGCACCCAGGGCTACTCAAGTGTTAAGGACAACACTTTTTTGAAGGAGAGGGGGCATGTTAGGTCCCTATATTACTAGTATAGTCCCTTATTGTTGTTAGTGTAACCCCCCTTATTGTTATTATTGTACCCTCGTAACTCCCCATATTGTTATTATTGTGCCCTTAAATTATTATTGTTAGGTCGGCTAGGATTACATTGTGGCCCCATGGACTCCTATATATAGAAGGGAGGTTTTGTAATTTGTATCATCCAAGAATTTTTTCATTCATGTAATTTATTGGAGGTTTCCCCCCTGAAGTGGCTCATTTCTAAGGCGTTGATATTTTTTTTCTTCTATTTTTGGAGTTTTTTTTCACAACAGTTATTAATCTAGTCATTAATTTATATTATATTTTGATTTATATTTATATTTTATATTTTGATCATATATCACCAATCCATCTCCATCCATTTTTCCATGTCTCCATCTCGTTAGAGTAATATTTCTATGGGAAATTCATCCCAACATACAACAAGACGTAACCGCCATACCAAAAGGAAAAATATTATAATTTGGAGCTCTAACCAGGTGGTCTCCCTAATTTAAATGAGGAAATTTTTTGCCATCAACATTTTTGGCACTAGGATGAGGGGCATCAAACTATGAATGGCAAGAAAATCACACACTAAAATTGTAATCCATTCCAAGAGTTAATCTACACCCCTTGATCTCACCTCCAACTTCAATATCTCCATCACAATCATCGCCTCCCGGATCCGAAGTTGTTGGACCTTCCCACACATCTCCTATCAATGTTAGAATATATTCAAGTGAACCTTCAATAAATACTCCTCTACCTCCAAACCGACTCGTTTCTCTAGAAATTAAAACTATCATCCAAAAGATCAAAGGGTTGTCTATTTTAGGAGAACACCTTCAAAAAACTAGAAGCCTCTGAAATTAGTTTCACTTCATCCCCGAAGATTTATAATATATTAACCCGCAGCCCAAAGAGAAAATTTCGTAGTGAAACTATTTGAATTTCCGTAGAAACCCAACATAGAAAGAAGCTTATTACGAGCTTTTATGATCCATCAATTAGTGGAAATACCTTTTCTACCTCACCCTCAACCCACACCTATCATTCCTTTATTTCCTACTTGACCAATGCATTCTTCTCCTCTTACATATTCATTGACACTTTCTTCTTCCACTCCATTGATAATTACACCTATTACTACTAGTTCATCGGGCCCATCATCATCCACTCTACCACCATCATATATTGGTACTTACGTTTTTGTTGCAACTAGTATTGTTTCTTCCCGTCTTGTTTCTTCTTCTAATAGAATGACATAAATACCATGGGAAGCATGAGGATATCTTAACATTCAACCTCCACTACACAACATTCCCAAACACCCTAAGGGATGATTACCAAAGTATAATCTTGATAATGGTCTTCTTGCTGAAGAGAATATCCATAATTTTATGTTTTCTATTAATATCAATAATTTTTTCTAAACAAGATGTCATTTTCAAACAATTTCCATATACCTTTGAAGGTAAAATTGCATCATGGTATTTCTCCTTACTCGTTAATTCAATTCATCGATCGGGATTCTTCTCGAAGACTAATTTTGAAGAAATTTGGGGATGATAAGACACCTTCTTCTTTAATTAATGAATTATATAATATTAAGGTTGGTTCCAGTGAGAGAATCAACTATTTTAACTCTATATTTAATAAAAATTTGAGCAATATCCCAACCACATCTAGACTAGGTGAAGATGTATGTGTTTATTGGTATATTAGTGCTCTTCCTTATTCAATGGCTATGTTTTTTATATAGAGCTAGAAAACAAAAACTTGTAGACAATATGAAGGAAGTATTATCTCGTTGAAAAAAGAATGCTCACCTTTGAAAAAGAAATCTCCTACCGAAGAAAAATAAGCCCGCTAAGAAAAGTTACATTTAAGGGAGAGAAGAAGAAAAAGAGAACTAAATAATAATTTGACATGGAAGGATTGCAAAAATTCATTAAAACTTTTGTCAAATGAAGTTGTAGACCTTAAAAAACAAGTTGTTGAAGAATATTCCTCTATAATATCCTATAGACCCTTTATAAGAACACAACAAACTCCTCCTCTTGCTCAATTTTTTTGTTGCCTAAGAAGATTACGAATAAGAAGAAGGGGAAGAAGAAAATGAACCAACTAAAGAATAAACATAAGAAGAAGTATATGAAGAAAATTCTCTTTTGGATTTCATCGATAAAATTTTTTTAAGATGAAGAAGAAGCTCTTCCTATCAATACTAGAAGTAAAGGCTCTACTAACACATGCAACTTATCAATGTCCTCGCAAATATCCCTTCAACAAATAAAGGTACACCCGGCACTTTTTCTACTTTAACTAGAAAGAATCCAACGTCAACTCATGGCTCTCCTCCTCTTACGGCTAAAAGCACCATACGAGATAAGTATTCTTCCAAAACTATCATAAAATCTAATAGCATTGAATATAATATTGTATAAAATATGAAGAAAAACAAAGGCTAACATTTATCTCTATGAAGTTAGTAAACCTAAACAACAACATAAAATCTTGTAAAGTGCTTTAAATGCTACTCCAAATTCTCCATTGTCAACAACTATTGTAACCATTAAAGCTTCAAAGAACAAAAAATAAATCTAAGCCTCCTTCTTCATCTTCCGACACATTAAATAAAATAATCGCAATTCTTATGGGTGATAGATATAATTCCCATATGCCACCTTTCCCTTCTAACTTTTGAAATTTTCAATAAAAAATGTGCATAATTTTCTAATTGATTTCGATGCCTCATCTAATATTATGCCTTAATTTTTTTGTCTAAAATTAAATATTAAACCATGAGAATCAACTATTCAAATATTACAACTTGACAGAACGTAAGGTTGGAGTTTTAGGTGAAATTATAGAGGTCTTAATTAAGTTATCTTCTCAACCTAAATTCTTTCAAATCATAGATATTTTAATAGTTGACATTCCTAAATTTTATGGTTTGATTTTAAGCGAGAGATTGATCATAAAAAATTAAACATATATTTTGCACTTGACCGGTCAAATATATGGTTACCTAGAATGGTAAATCTAATCAAATTAGAATAGATAGGGAAAAACATATGAAATATATTGTCACCGATTTGGAAGAAGAGAATGAACCTATCACCTTCACAATAACATTTTAGGGAATTATTCTCAGTAGAATTTTTTTTCAGAAATTTTACTACTCAATTATCCATTTATTCATCTACTTATGTATGTTCAAAGATTGAGAATTTTTCACAAATTGATACCTCACATTGTGTAAATTTAAGGTCCCACCTTACCAACCATCAATAATATAGAGAAGTAGAAGTCACATTACTCACTAATACTCATTTTTTTTTGTAACATTACTAAATTAGTTATCATGTAATCATGTTCCTTCATCTATTTCAATATAAGAATATCACATAAGAAGTTAGATAAATTTCCCCTTAAAAACAATTCCAAAACACATTTCCTCTCGAGTTTAAAAGATGATACCATGTTCTCTTTTCATACTTTTACATGAGCTCTTACGTAAGATTGGGAATAAATTCCACCATAATGCCATGTGTGAACATTAAGTTAGATCAACCTATCTAATTTCCTAGATTATGCTAAATAAGCTACACATATTGACTCTTGATATCATAACCAAAAAAAGTAGCATGCCTCTTATATTACAAAAAATCACATATAAGTGTATGAGTATTAACCTATCTATAACAAGGTAACTAAGGGAATAATATGCAAATTTTCATCGTTGACTCTAATAAATATGATATGTTTATGAAATGGAATCACAAAATATATTTAATTAACAAAATTTCCAAACTCATTAATTAAAAAATTTATTAATCCCTAATTATTAAGGCAATGCTTCAATCATGAAAATTATATAATGAATGTTGCAACAAGAGCAACTACTATTACCAATTCGAAGCATATTATTCTTCTGAAAGTGCAAAATAAAACAATGGACTTACCAAAATTGAGCACACTCGTTTGTTTTATACATTCATTAAAGCATAATATTTCACCCCTGAACACATGCAACTTGGACGAAAATTATTATGCTCACTTGCACAAAATCCAACTGAATTAGTCACCATAAAATTGTTTCCAACAACAACCCTTTTTTTTAAAGCATTAGATAATAAAAGTAACAACTATCATATTCTCTAATCACACTTCATTAGTTTATTAGATTCATTTTCACAATCATACAAACTTGACGACATAGGAAGCTATATCCATTAAATAATCTATTCATAAATTTTCTAGTACATAAAAGCTACATTAAGTAAGACATTTACTCTAACAATTTATATGCACAAAAAACTACATCCATTGAAGTTTTGACAAACACTTTGCAAGCACGCAATCTATAAGCTACAACCATTTAGGCCTTTTGACAAACACTTTGAAAGCATGCAATCTATAGCCATGAGGCCTTTTTGACAAACACTTTGCAACCGTGAAAGCAATCTACAACCATTGAGGCATTTTTTTCAAATACTTGGAAGCCATAATCTCTTGAGGAAATTTGACATGAATCTAATATTCTCCCTCAACCTACTTAGCTCATAAAATTTATAAATTAATTCTTCAAATCACAAAATATTAAAACAGAGACTAAATCATATTATTCTTTCACCCAAAACTTTACAATAGTACGCACATAGTGGGCAACAAAGAATCTAGCAAAATCGCCCAAATTTACGATTTGGGCTTGGAAAAAGTGTTTTTTTAGAATCACGCCAAGGGTTACAAGACCCAAAGGTATGGATACCCCCTTATGTTAAGTTGATTCGTAACGAAACACTTAGGGATGTGATTTCTTATAGCAACAACAACAAAAATTACTACTACCTCATTTATCAGCTTTTATCAAAACAGATTAGTTTGAAAACTTCAACTCATAGCTTGTACATGGAGAAATAAAACTCAAATTTATGATGATATGATATTTTCATCAACTCATGAAAACTTGCTATGAACAAAAATTCATTATAAATTGAACTTAAAAAACTTTAGCAACACATTCTTGTTTTAATCCCTCCTACATGTACATTCTCAAATATAACTTCCTTTCATTATTGGTTAGCTTCGAATTAACTATGTAAATATATCATAAGCATTCACAAGTATTAGTTCCAATAAATTGAAAGTTTTATAACACTTTAAACTAATAATAACTGAAATTTCAATCATGTTTATGAACATACCCAGTTGTGTATTTATAAAAGACCCAAAAGGATGGGAATATGCTCCGAGATCCAATGAGAGCTTTCATATCCTTACCAACTCATTGTGACCATATAATTTTCCACTCGACCATATCCAGGGAGAACGTTTTCCCCCTAGAACCCCCGAGCCGCAAGAGCTCACAAACAATACAAAAAATATAGCAAGAGAGAGATATCCAAGGTAAGTCGAAGAATATAAGTTTCACTTCCTTCCAATACCACTCATGGTCAGCCCACCATGTAGAGCTACATAGTAATTTAGTTTAGGAATTTCAATTTCATTTCGAAATAAATTGGCTACTCTCTAAGTCTCTCCCTCTCATAATATTTTTTCAAATCTCTCCAACTCTTGGTATCACAATGCACCTCTCCCCAAGTGAGAATACATGACACACATATATAGGAGGATCAAAAAATTCTTGTCATAAAATATGAGTAATATTCATTCCTTGTGTTATCCATGATAACCATTAGGTTGGTCTTGAGTCAATTAGGGTAAGTTATCGAGGGTTGAATAGGATGTTTTAAATTTGTAATTTTCAAAAAAAAGTCATATGTGTGGGGGTATTTTGGTGACTTTGAAAGGTAATAATTAGTGTAAGAGATTTCATTGTCAAAGAAAAATCCAAAAAAAATCTTTGTGCATGAGTTAATATGGTCATTAGAGTGAATTTGACACTTTTTACCAACTTTTCGCAAAGAAATTGAGTGTAAATAGGTCGGGATTTGCTACGAAAGTTTTTGTACTTATTTTTTCTTCTTGTGTTATGTTTTTTTATATTTTTTTGAGCAGTCAAAGTGGTGAAAAGGTGGATGAATCATCAAATAATATCATGAATATTATTGTGCCACTTGTTCAAGGGGGTAGCTCAAGCGATCAAACTCCACATGGTTGAAAACTCATCATGATTCCAACTCATCAATTGGATAGCTCACCATCTCAACTCAAAGGTTTACAAAGTTTTAACTCCAGCAGTATCAGCTTGGCCAACACCTCATCATGTTAGTTTTGGTTTCGATAAAAAATGATACAAGGCTGAATTGAAGAAAAAAGGGTCTTAAAATGGTTGTGCAAAATGATGATGTTACTCCATGAAAAATGGTAAGGAAACACATTTTTGGACCATATTTTGTCTTATACTATCATACCAGGCATTTACAGTGCTTTAGTAGTGTTTTGGAGGTGAAAAAGGAAGAATATGAAAAATATTCTTAAACTAGGGTGCTTTCATAGCAAGTCCTCGCTTACAGACATTATTTTTCTACGAAAGTGCTATAGATTTATTTGAGGGTAAAACTTAAGCAAAACATTTCAGAAAAAGGATGGATTAGAGCATGTGTTTACCTCATTATCCCCAAGGAATACCCTCCAACAATCGAAAGGTCAAATATTATGCAAAAGGTTTATTTTGGAGTTTGCTACAAAAGTTTTGGAAATGATTGTTTTTAGCAGATCAACTTCAAGCCCATTTTATGACCAAATGGAAAGGAATTTTGGAAATATGAAAGAGGTTTTTCTTCGAAAAAATATCATCTACAAAAAATTTCTCTCATTTTTTGTCACAACCATTAGGATTTGGAAAAATATGCACTCATCTTTGAGGCATATTTTTCAAAATATTTTAATAGCTGATTTGTGTAGAAATTTTAAAATTCGACTTGGTGGAGGTCTAGCTCAACATCCACATGGCATGATGACACATCGTAGTCCAACACATTCATAAAATCGGTTGGTTTCATTTGATAAGGGTTTATTAAAATAATTGTTTCGAGCTATTTAATGAAAGAAGAGTCCTTTTTGTATTAAAAACTTCGCCATACAGAAAATATCCCTAGGAAGTCTCCAAGTGATGTAATTCTATTAGGAATAGGTCTCTTAAGTAGGAATTTCGAAGTCGGGAACAAGTGGAAAAACCATTGTATGATACCTAACTATATAAATGAGGGAATTTTTGAGTTTGAAAGGGTTGGTGAATGTAATGAGAAGGCTATTATGTAATTTTTCTCTAAAAAATCTAATATACAGCTTCAGTGCATTGTCTTTCGGACTCGAGATTCTTGTGGAGCTCATTTGTTTGTGTCTTTCTATTTTATATATTTTTATCAGCATCATAGTATTATGATCACTTTGAATTCATAATTTTTATGCTCCAATTTCCTTCATGTACTATGTGTTTTTTGTAAAAGTTATATTTTAAGCTCATTGCCTTAGTTTCCATGGATTGTGTTTTCTTATAATTTAAGTCCCATAGCTAACTCCATGCCCAATGGTAGCCTTCATACACTCTTTCCACCCGAAAAATCACTTTGAAACACAAAAAATATTTATCCATCTGCAATAAAGATCATATTTTTGAGTATTCATTTGTTTTTTCTTTGAGAGAGCCCTCTTCGATTAGAAGGGCTAACTTCCAAGTCAAAAGTGGTTTGAAATAGTTGTGCTAGGTTGACAGTTGAACATCCAAATTGGTTCCATCCCTAGTGATAACACCTTGTATTCCATTTACGGGGAGTGTAACTCATGCCATTAAGGAGAGGTATGCATGTCTTAGTTAAGAAGAGTGTAACATATGCATTAAAGAGAGTGTAAGAGGAATATTTTATGAAATCTCTAATGAGTGTAAGAGGAGTATGATATTCTTTGATGAGTGCATAAAAGAGAGTGTAATGTATTATTAAAAGAGAGAGATGGGGAGAGTTACATAGATCCATGAGAATCATCAAGGAGAGAGGTGTCAAGTGATTGAGGAGATATAATTCCCTTTTAATAATAGTATAATAGTCTTATAAAATATAATAATAATATTAATAATATTGAGGATTAAGTCAACATTGAACTATCGGGATTGATCAATGATAAGTTAACTAATTTTCCTTCAAGTATACTTGATTACCCATTGATTGGAGGCGATTTACTATTTTTGGAAAGTCATACTTGAGATGTTAGACATGGCTTTCTATTTTTAGAAAGTCACTCCAAAAATTGTCGAGAATGAGATTTTATTAAGGAAATTCATCCCCGAGCTGCCCATAACCGGTATTTTTCTTCCTAAGAATAGGGTATTCCGCACCCCTATTGCATGCATCTCCGTGTCTTAGTAGATTGGGGACTCTACGACCTTATCTAGTCTAAATATCCAAGCCTTCCACACCTTGATATTTTTAAATATTCGGGACTCGCCGCCCCTAAAAATTTCATTATAGATCCAAGACTCCATGTCTTTATATTTCATGGATTTATGACTCAGCGCCCTAATCCTTTTATTATATATCCAAGACTCCACGTTCTTTATATTTCATGGATTTAGGACTTTCGTGCCCTAATTTCCATGGCTTCTCATCTACTCTACTTTGAAACTCCGCGCTTCACCTTAAGGTAATGATTGTGAGCTCATACCCATCCGATGGTTTGTTGGTAAGGTATTCTTCCAAAACCTTGCACACATTACAATCTCATAGATCAAAGGAATCAAATGAATTTCATAATTAACTTATTCACATTTTACCAAGGATTATGCATGACTTCCACGCTAATTTTTGTGTTTTGGAGAAATGACTTATGCAATCATTTATAAATCTAGCATCCTTGTTGGAAACGACCAAGGCCCCCTACCACATAATGCTTAGTACGAGATTAACCACATATAATCATACAAATCACGTATCACCCATAAATCATAATTAACCGTATGTTCCACATAACCATGTTCATCCATGGATTTATGTGTCTCAATCCTGGATCACCATCCATGTCATACACCTATGTCCAAACTAGGATACCAAAAGAGAAAACATCTCTAATATGCTCTTAACCAAAAATAAGTTCTTATACACACAACCATATATATTATCATAAGTGCAATACAACTAGGTGACCCAAACTAAGTCTATAGCATATAAGCATGTGCATAAAGTCACTGTCGTGCATAATATTATATCATTATATCAAAATCACCCTCTCTAAGTGTCATCAAAGTTATCTCACCAAGAAGGGGCACTACATACTCCCCCTCTTGAGCTAAACTTGGTCCGAAGTTTTTTCCTACGGCTCATAAGATACTTAGTTATTTTTTACTCACCTATCAATAAGTTGTTAACCTTATGTATATGTATTTGATATATTTTTCTTCATGCCAATCCATAGTTCAATGTTTTCTAAATTGGAAGCAAACTCCATGAAAAACCCAAAACATATCATTCTTAATCAAGTAGAAAATATGTGCATGCCATATTAGGCATGTTTTGATATAAAAGACCAAATATTGCTATATCAAAACCAAAGTCATACAATTATAGTACCATATGAAAAAATATGATTTTATGTAATTGATAGGACATCTACTTAAGTTATCTATAATAATTTTATATTCTACATGTTTTTTCTCTCCCATAATATGCATGGATCCAACATGTGTCATCTTCTTGGTTTCTATAGTATGTTGAGCTTTCCAAGTTATAAATAGCTCACACATTTTTTTGTATAAACAAAAATGATATTCCATCCCATATCATAGTCAAATTTCCATACAAGAAGCATAAAATCATCCACATACAATTACCAATGAAACCACGTAAAAAAATCTAATGTCGTTTACATACCACTTGATCTATGTCTTATCAATCCAAGTTTCCATATTCCATAAGACATCCTTGCAATCAAAATCTTTAGGATCTACCTTTAGCTTTTACTAAACGTTTCACTCTTTAGGAAAAATCACAATTTGAGGTTCACGGCATCATAACTAACAAGCTAAGGTTCAATACATTCCTCATTGACCCACTTATGTATTATATACCATTCCCTTAGTTTCCATAATATTCATTATTGTTCACTTCTCTAACTTGAGAATCAATTATGAATGACTTTCATAGAATATCTTCATTCCGAAAGAAAATTAATGATATATTTTTGAAAGCGGCTTTGTAATCAAGAACACTCTCACAATTATGCAAATATGGTATCTATATTATTGAATCTACCTTGATAATTTTAAGTAAATTTGTTTTCCAACTATGAAATCACTCACGATTTCTATTCAGTAATTTATCAATCCATTTGGTTTTCATGTCGTATTCTTTACTATTAATACGTACGCAAAAAAAAACTATGAAAACCATACATATTCTCAAAATGTGATGCATCTTGTTGAGTTTAAATAAGATTTAGACTCTCACAAGGGAATTTCTAGCCTAAAGTTAAACCCCCCCTCCCCCCTTTTTTTCTAAAGGGAGAATTTCCACCCTCTCAAATTATTACAACATTTTATAGGACTAATAAATACTCATACAACTATACATCCCAGCACAAATTTCCTAAATCCAACAATCTCTTCCATTCCACATACAATACAATCATCTTAGGCTTTTTAAATCATGCAAGAATTCCAATTCATCAAAATTTGATCTCACTCTCCAATTTCTCCATCTAAAAATATCGCCATCACATATTCTTAAAAAAGAAAGAACTCAACTAAGCTTTTCATTAATCACATACCTTTTTCTTTAAGTTCAAATAAAAGCAAAGTTCTCGCCACATAAAATGTTTACCTTTTAAACATGTTATTCTCTTAACAATTTATAAACAATGCGAATTTTGACTTGATCGCCTAACTAACAATAGTTTAGAGCAAACGGTACATGAGTTCAATCCTCGCAAATTTCTCTAATTAAGTTGGTTAAATAGAATTCAACCAATATTCAGCTCGACAAAATCATTTAAGAGACTATTATGGCTTTCCTAGATCTAATCTATCTTAAGCCAATAGAAAAATATATTTCATCAAACTTATCACAATAATATTTTTCTACATTTCAAGCATTTGAAAATCATTCTAATTCTACCTAAATTCAACGCATACAAAAGGATTACAATACTAGAGGATAGATACCTAATTCGCACTTGACTCCATATCTCAAAATGAATTATTTCAAACTTTCTAAACCACCTAATGGTGTTTAGTATACCAATATTATTATATTCATTTGTAATAAAAATAAAATAATGGATTTAAATCTCAAGCAAATTCATGTTGTGAATCTCTATCCATTTAACTTTACTTACGGATAATCACTCCTCCTTAATCATGTCTATTAGATTACATCAAAATATTCTAACTTTGGAAGAATTACTTAGCTCGTAGATATATTTTAGTATGGATTCCACACCCATACCTTACCTCATTACTTAGCTCATAGATATATGCTAGTATGGATTCCACACCCATACATTAGCTCATAGATGTATGTTAGTATGGATTCCAAACCCATACATTTGCTCATAGATATATGCTATTATGGATTCCACACCCATAAATAACTTGAGGAAAACATAGCCTTCAAGTTTTCCTTAAAATGGCTTCCACAACCCTTCATGCACTACTCATTTAAGCCTCTTTCGTTTATTAGGAAGGTCATACCTCAACCTATTATTTGAGTAATTTCAAGTTATTTAATGCATAATGTCAACCCAAATTACACAAAATCATATCAAGGAAATCATAGGAATCGTTAGTGTGTTCCCAAATCATATTTTAACACATCAAGTTAATGCACATACATTACTCGTGAATCTACATTCACGAGTTAAAAGTGACATCCTTCAAGGAAACTTTTGTTAAGTTTACATTAGTGTAGATAAGAAAAGAGTTAAAATTAACATGATTAACTCAATCATCATGTTAATTTAATCTCAACCTTACACTTGTTACACATTCCCACAACATATACACCAAGGTCATCATACTATACATTATATTAGGCCAATATTTTTTCTTGGTAGATAAAATTTTAGCTATTAAATATGGCTATTAGGCCCATATCACATTGATAACGATGCATTAAAAATATATGCAACCATGCATGCACTTCACATGTCTCACTCACCCATTGACAATCAAATAATTCACATTCTTGGGTTTAATCCCCAACTTCTCAAGCACATATTTTCCCAACATGTATTTAAGAATTTTAACATATTGCTAATAATTTGTCTTAACAAAAGTATAAAGGAATATAAGAAATAAATTTTTTTTTCATGAGTTTCTAAATGACATAATTATAATACTATCCTATTTGCAACCAGTATGCTTCTAATTCAAGATATACAACAACTCAACATGCATGCAAAATCAACATTCATACATCATCAACCTATAAGTAAGCATGTTGGCCCATTAGGCCCCTAGTGTTGAAACTCGCTATGATACCATATGTAAGGTCCCACCTTACAAACCATCAATAATATAGAGAAGTAGAGGTCACATTAATCATTAATACTCTTTTTTTTGTAGCATTACTAAATTAGTTATAATGTAATCATGTTCCTTCATCTTTTTTCAATATATTAAATATCACGTAATAAGTCAAGGATAACTTTCCCTTAAAACCAATTCCAAAACACATTTCCTCTCGAGATTAAAAGATGATAACATGTTCTCTTTTCATACTTTTACATGAGATCTAAGTAATATTAGGGAATAAATTCCACCATAATACCATGTGTGAACATTAATTTAGATCAACCAATCTAATTTCCTAGATTATGCTAAATACTACATTATTGACCCTTGATATCATAACCAAAAAAAAGTAGCATGTTTCTATTACAAAAAAATCGCATATAAGTGTGTGAGTATTAACCTACCTACAAGGTAAATTGAGGGAATAATATGCCTCTCTTCATCATTAAATCTAATAAATATGATATGTTTATGAAATGGAATCACAAAATATATTGACCCAAAAACATTTCCAAACTCATCAATTAAAAATTTCTCAATCCCAATTATTAAGGCAATGCTTCAATTATGAAAAAGCTCGTATAATGAATGTTGCAGCAGAAGAGCAACTACTATTACCAATTCAAAAGCATATTATTCTTCCGAAAGTGCCAAATAAAGCAAATGGACTTACCAAAATTGAGCACACTAGTTGTTTTGCTACCACCATTAAAACATAATATTGGACCCACGAATACATGCAACTTAGACGAAACTTATTATGCTCACTTGCACAAAATCCAAACAAAATTATTCACCGTAAAATTGTTTCCAACAACAAGCTTTTTTTTAAATCTTTTGATTAAAAAAAAGTAAAAACTATCATATTTGTTTGGTGAGGTAAATCCCTCTCTGTGGACGGAGACGATCCCACTAGCCCTAGAGTGGGTCTAGCCACAAACAAGACAAGCTATAACATTTGAATCCTAGTTAACGAATGGACGAAGATTCGATAAATGACTTACCGTAAGTCCCTACGCTATTGTTGTCGTCGAAAAGAGTGGCTGCCTCTCTCTCGGGTTTGACGAGATCACGATCTACTCGCCTTCACGCTCGGATACTCGCACACACACAAGAAACAATGACGATATACAACATGCTATTTCACATTCGTAACTATCAGCCGACGAAGAAGACTAAATCAATTGCATTAAATAAACATAGCATAATGATGGAACCAACACCATAGTCAAGTATATTAATGAAAGAAAAGGAAGAGTACAACCAAGCTTCGACGTTGTGGTCTCCTCCAACAGAGTTCCCTGCAGAACGCATCTCACAAAGGCTCTCTCTATGGAATTTTCCTTGGTTCTACCTTCTCTATAACAATCACTTAGCTATAGTATCCCTTCTCCAAGTTCAGCTTCTTGGCTATATGTTCAACTAGCTCTCATAAAGGGAGAAGGCCTATTTATATAGAGGAATAAGGAGAGGTTAGGATCCCTATAATCATGGAAGGGAGTCCTATCTTTCAAAGAGTGTTCCATGGGAGGTAAAAACCACTACCTAAAGAGTCGAGAGATCCGTGGCTTATCGACTTTAACTACTTCTAATGAGTCATCCCCGAGGTAGTTAGAAGGAAAGCTTCCACCTCTATTTGTTAAAAAAACATTCCTAAAACAGATTTGCCGCGAGAAATACATAGAGACAAAGTGCCGGATGGTGCGGGCTCTAGTGCAAAATCTTCCCCTATTGGCGTGAGGGGTGGGCGGCTACCCACGTCAATGCCAAAACATAGGTTTTTGTGTGATTTTTGAGGAAATGTTCAACAAGAGAAATGATTTCTTTATGCAGAAGGATGCAAAGAAGGTATTTGCAGAGTATGAAATTTCTCATGAGTCACGGGAAAGACCCTCCAATATGTGGGGCGAGGGATTGCGAGGACGGTGACAAAATGTTTGTGTAACAAATGCCCCCTAAAGCATGAGGTCCGAGAGAGAGGGAGGGGTGAAATGCTTTATGAGAACGCGTTCGACCCAAACACTCGTTGTCGAAAGACCTCACAAGTGCAAGTACAACCGATACTTCTAATACATGACATGTGGCATGGGCGCAACCATCCATAGAGTACATAAAAAATAAGATCCAAGGTATGGACACAAAGCCATCCAAGTAATAAGGATCAACAAATAGACTCGGTATGGTCGCAGCCATCCAATCAAAAAGAGTCATGCAATAAGTCATAGTAATCCACAAAGAACCCATAGCCTAGGTTTCAAAACCCGTGTCTTGCGCTTCATCTCAACCTCGAACAAAGTATAAATTCGAGCATGCGAATATGTGAGCCGAAGTTGAACATGCAAGAAAAATCGTCCGATTACCGACCAATGATGAAAGTCATTAAAAGGACGCGAGAGGAACCACCAATAATAATAATGGCTCTCAAGGTACGAAAGGTACAATCCATGGAATGTGAATAGTGATATAATGTCGAACACCCTGCAGTCGGTCGATCGAAGGCCAATGATGTGGACCTTGCGTTGAATGCGAAGAACCTACCATTGAGGCATGCGGGATCTAACATACCCGAAGAGAGTCTCTAGATCAACTCGGGATAATGAGGGCTGAGTCGACAGGAAGTGACCTAATCGAAGGTGGGCCATAATGTTTCGCACATCATCGACATGAGACAGCAGGAATGTGATGTTTGTGAATCAAGACCAACGAGAGAATCGGAGGGAGCTTGAAAAACTTTAGAGGAAAACTTCTCTTGAACATATCTGCGACACGACACCTGGATTTGGAAATATTTGAAATCAAGGAATTTGAGGTCATGTCAACGTGACAAAGATCGGATGAGTGGTCAAAAGAGATTACCCAAACCCATGGAGGAAAACAAATAACGAGATGAGATGTCCCCAACTCGACATGAATGTAGACGAGTGCCATGTTCAAGAGAGATATACATGCTAACACGACTATAATTTGGTTCCACTTTCCCCCACCATTTCTAGCGAGTACCATGATTATTTTTGAAAACAAGCTTGAGGGGATGAGCATGTGCTTGCAATGTAAGTTTTTCCATCGGAAAAATCCAACATAGTACATTTTACGAGCCCTAAGAAGGAATAACTCGAGGAACGTCATAACAATGGAGTCGATGTCATCGGTTTCTAACGAGTACGACAAAAGGAAGAACTCGACATATTTTCATATTTAGAGAGTTTGAAAAGAAATCAGAAAAGAAAACTCTGGCAAGGCCCTTTTCGTAGGTAGTCTCACGGATCCGAAAAGGTAGAGAGCTGTGTACGCAGAGAACCTCTTAGTTGCGATAGGCTAAGGTATTCCTTTTTCATAATTAATCATCCCAACTCGAAAAAAGGCATAAACGTATACTTGCAGGTAGATATCGTTTTGCATCCAATTTAATGAGTTCAAAACGACAAGTGTCTCGGCAATCTTTTCGGCTTTAGCGAGTCGAGAAAAGAGCTTTGAAAAGGTGACTCCAACGAGTTACTTGTTTTTTGTTTTTTACCGAGTCCGAAAAAAGTATAAAATACAACTCATTTCTTCGTCATAACCATGTGAAAACCCTGTCGTTGCACAAAAATATGCGTGTAAAACGTATTCCTCAAAAATAATATGATAAAATAATCAACAAATATGTTTTAAAACCTAATTTAAGATTTTGAAAAGTTATAAAAGACCATAAGTGGTAAAAAATTATTTACTTTGCACATTTACCTCTTTGTGGAGCAAGAGTGGTCCATTTACCATGTGATCTTGTGGTGACGATTGCGAGTGATCCGTTGAACCAATCTTGATTTCAGTTAGTTTCGGGTAAGAGCCAACACCATTTGCCATATTTTAAGCTAATTTTTATTACCTTGATTTATCATTTTGAATCCTTTAGGGGAGGATTTGTAAAATCTAGGGCATTGTGATTGGTGTGGGTTTCGAGCATAGACCCATGCCAATCGCCCCTTTTTCTACACGAGGGTTCATGCCCATTGGTGCGGTCGTTAGTGACAAGCAAGTCGTGCCAATCGCGCAACCCAAAATCCGCCTAAATTTAAAGAAAAATGCAACCATTTTGCTTGCAAATTTCGATGCCTAAGGAGACTTACAATGCTCACATGAACAATGTGTGCGGGTACCAAGCAAAAAATATGGTGAGTGAGTGGAAAGAGAGAGAACACAATGAGGAGGATGAAATGGCCATGGAGAATGAACAATGCATGAACGGCCTCGTAGCTGTGGGCTAAAGAAATTATTTCTAACACCATGTCTCGGGCTCGTCACGAATTGATTCAATATCCGATAAGCATTTGGGACGAGGATCAAGAAAATTTTGTGCTTCGGGATCGGAACTTGAACTTGAATTCTCTAATGTATATTTTATCACCGGATTGTCGCGTAGGGGTGCGGGACCCCTATCTTGACCGCACCGTCCTTCCGGGGGAAAGTATGGGAATGGTGATGATAGGGTGTGCCGAGGGCATGAAAAGGAACGAGGAGTGGAAACGTTGACATCCAAACCGTTCACGATCCGGCACTAAAAGTAGTGCTCGCACACTATCACCCGAGGCACAGTAGGATCGCAAGCACCGCATGAGGCCATGAAGACACAACTTGCTTCTTGCCTCGCAGTGCATGAACCCGACTCTCCTCAGCTGGGCCGAGAGCTGCGTGACTATTAACATCAAGCGGTAGCTCACCAAGTGCAAGAAGACCAAACTAAAGCGAGTTTGGGTATGTATCCATTTTGGTATCGTTCTTCTTGGAATGATTACCCATATTCTAGCGTCAAGAGGTCATTTCCCCAAGGTTGCCACCCGAGAGAGCCACGGATGGCCCGATGGGCCACACTTATGCCTAGAGCGAGGGGGTGACCAATAGATGTCCGGGAGGCTAGAGTTTTTTTTATTGGCTCCGATGACGTGACTGATTTGTCATGGAGGAGCGGCCCTATCCGTGCACGGACTTCACCTAGGTGATCCAAACCTCCCGCTCCCGAGGGAGAAGAGTTGGGACAAAGAGCTGGCGAGACTCATTTTTTTATTTTCATGAGTTTTATGATTTTTTGGTATATATGCATGTTCGACGGTTAATCTTATATATATGCATATTTTAGCCCAAAACCACCTACGGATATGTCGCCGATAGTGAAGCGAGTTCCTCGCGATTTCGATCCTCATGGTGAGGGTGGCAAGGAGGAGATAGTATAGAACCCTGGAGGGGATCGCCCGTGGGATCCCAAAACTATGCTCACTTGGATGATGTGTCCTCGGGCCTATCAAAGGCACACTCGTAGGGGTGTCAGTTCGTATCCACCGCTTTGGCTAAGGCGGTTGGTACGGGCGATGATGTGCTATCATGAGCACCACGCCGATTAGGCACTTAGGCTTTTATTTTCGCACATTTTTTAGAGACATGTTTTCTCGCGATGTAACTGAAAACATACATATATATTTTTTTTGGTTTTTTATGATGCACACGTTGCAAACAATTGATATATATATATATATATATATATATATATATATATATATACATCTATTTTCTACATCGGTCTATTTACATATGATGATGTTTTATAAATTTTGCAAATGTCTATCTAGCACAATGTTTAGCTATTGCATTGGTTAATGTATTCATTTGTCTTGGTATATGTTGATATGTAATGAAATCAAAAATTTCTTTCAAGTAAACGAATATGCAAATACAATCTCAAAATGCATGGGTTTCGAATCCAATAATGACACGTTAAGTTGAAGAACAACAAGTTACGAATCCAAATTCACAAGCAAGTGTGCGTATGCCGAGGTTAACGCTTCAATTAATAGTTCCAAAAAAACACTATATTCGGCGACATTGTTTGTATTTGGTCCTAGACAAAATACCTTGTAGGTTAATCAACTTACCAATAGGATCATAAATTACCGAGTGTCGTCGAAGAAAATTTCCCTGATGCTGTGAGAAAAGCACCATCATGTGACCGACATAAGGGGAAATATACATCCGCATAACAAATAAGACCCATAATCGGAAAAAACTCACAAAGCACATCAAACCAAAGCATGCACAAAAAAAGTAAAAAAATCACCTATGTACACATATCATGCATGAATGACTCAAGCATAATACTTTGAGGGTACAACCCATTCCCCGGATGTGTTAAGGGATAACCTTCATAATCAATAAGCTCATAAGCCCCATTTTGTAACACATGTTTGACGATGTAGGGCCCATGCCACATGGGTTGGAATTTACACCTTCCCCTCAACTTATCATGAGCTTGGTTGTATAGGATAACGAGATAGCCTTCGATAAAAGAACGAGGGGAAACTATTTGGTCAAAATGAGCTTTGACTCGCTTCTTTACGTACTTCGATGACCAAGGAAGCTAAGCGAAGAGTTTCATCCAATCTCTCTAAGTAGAAGAGACGCTCTTCCTCGGGTGAAGTATTAGGCGAGTAATTCCACGAGCTAGTTTGAGTGAAGGGATTTCACATTCAATTAGAAGAGTGGCTTCTAGACCGTACTACCAAGCGAAACGAGGGTAAATCTGGGTTGCACTCTTAGTCAACGTTTCGGTAAGCCCAAAGAGCTAAAAACAACATGAGATGCCAATTTTATTTATGGATCCTTATTTTTTGTTGAAGCATTGTAACAAGAAATTTGTTTACGACTTCAACTTGGTCATTAGCTTTGAGGGTAATAAGGTGTTGAGTTGTCATGACGCGGACCCAACTTAGACGTCATCTCTGCCATCATAGAGTCCTAAAAATGAGAGCCATGATTGAGTAACGATGGCTTACAGGAACACCAAACTAGAGTAATAACATGATTGAATATGAATTGCGCTATTGTCTTACCGTCCGTAGCCAATGTAGGCATTGTTTCGGCCCATTTTGTGAAATAATCGATAGCGACGATGATATAGGCATGCCCCCCGACCGAGCGAGGGTTACACATCATAAAATCTATGCCCCATTTGAAAAAAAGGACCAACGGTAATGACAAGGTGTAAAGGAACGAAAGTGGCGCACGCATATTGTGTTGATATATCGCGGCACGCATGACATTTGTATATGCGACAATGCAATATTTAAAAAATGGACGTCCGAAAATAACCAAGCACAAAGGATATTACATAGCGATGGCATAACTAGACATGTGACCACCATAGGCACCACTTTGTGGCGATCATTTAAAATTTTCTCAACTTCCTCGAGGGTCGGACATCGATGCGAGTACGAGAATCGACTCCAACACTATAGAGGGTATCTCCGATAATATGATAAGGTTGTGACTAATGCCGAATGCGGCGTCGAGCATCTTTCGTTAACTTAGACCTAAAATTATAATTTTGGAGATACATGATGATATCACCGTACCACGGATCGAGGGTGCTAATAAAGAAAAAGAGTTTCGATCCAGAATATGATCCTCGGAATGAGAAGGAGCGAGTCGACGGGGAAAGAACAAATCAAATTAGTGAAAACAAGTGATTTCTTTGATTTGGGTCGTAGTAAACTCCAAATCAAACTCTTGGAGGATAAACAAATCCACTTCGAGTATTTTCCCCCCCCAACAATCGCCGAGACAAAATATAGGTCATGGGGTTACACTGATAAATCACTGTCACCAGTGCGTAAAAGGATATAATGATGAAAACATTGGATGGCTTGGACCGCAAAGCCAACGCTAACTTCTCGACATGTGCGTAACTCATTTCCAAGGGTCGAGAAGGTTCCGAGACAAGTAATAAATGACATGCTCATTACCATCATCATCATCTTGAACCAAAAACCATGGTGATCGTACTAAAGGCACATGACTAGATAGAGGGTGAAATCATGATGGTAATTCGGAGCACATAATAGAGGAGCATTGACAAGCAACGTATTAAGAGTATCAAAATATTGCTAAGCAATCTCATCCCAATAGAAAGGGACGTCTCTCGCTTTAAAAGTTGTGCTGAATCCCTTGGCTACTTCGGCATAGTTCGAGATAAAACGACGTAAGAAATTTTCTTTCCCTTGGAGACTGCGGAAGCTGGTGTAATGAGGATGGAGAGGGAGATTAACAATAGCCTCAACCTTAAGCGGATCAAGGTGAATTCCATCTTTAGATATGATAAACCCTAAAATTCTATCGGAATCGACGTAGAAGATGCATTTATGCGGATTGAGCCGAATGTTGTAGCATCTACAACGAAGAAAATCTGACTGAGAGATGGTCAGGGTGGTCTTTTCTACGCGGTGAATGAGCCGAAGGTCATCCGAGTATGGTTGAACAATATGACGAATATCGTGAAAGGCATAAGACATCGCACATCGGAACGTAGCCGACATTCTTCAAGTCTGAAAGGGAGTTTTTTTATATGTGAATGTTCCCCAAGGACATAGATAAAAGTGGTCTTGTGTTGATCGGACGAGAGAATTTTGATCTAATTATAACTAGAAAAAACGCGTCCATAAGGGAAAAAATCTCACTCCCCGCTACTTAATCGTCAATGATCGATCGATGAAAGGGGTGGGATAGTTATCCTTAGACGAGCCCGATTAATATCGCGATAGTCAACACGGTACGAGAATTTCTCCTGCTTCTTATCCACGGGAACAATGCTAGAAACCCACTCTGTCGGAGGAATCGTGATAAATGAAACCCGCTTTAAGAAGTTTTTCAACTTCGGCTTTTTATGGCGGCGGCTTTCCGAGGATGTACTGGACGTAGACGTCGGCAAAATGAGCTTCGCACGGGTAGGTGGAAATCTCGTGCACCACAATATTGGGATCAATTCCGAGCATCTCTTCATGAGACCAGGCAAAAACATCATGGAATTCGACGAAAGAGGCTATTATACACTTGGACTTCATCGAAAGAGCAAGTGACTCCCACATGGATGTTCTCGACAATTCCCGGTTTCCACGAAATGTCGATAGGCATCGTCTACAGTGATGTTACCCAAGTTACCTTCGGTGAAGACTTCATGAGTAAAGATAGCGTTTGAAGTGGCGGAGAAGGAACTTGAGATGCAAAATGCTCAAGACAGGTTAGACATTGCTCGAGGGAGCCGAGCATAAACGAGGAACAATAATGCCCATTTCTCCACGGTAGATCTTCAAGAGACATGGTTTCCATTATAGCCTCATCGGATGGAAACACTTCTTTCAAAGGATCGAGGCGAATCCGCATCGCCGAGCTAGGGGGATTGACAATAAACGTCGAGATCCATGCTCAAAGGAGCGCCTTCGAAGGGGGAGAATCGGGATGCAGATGTAAGCTCACAATAATTGATTTCGATTGGACTGAGCAACATTGAATCCCCAAATGAATCAACTCTGTTTAGGTAAAGGGAAAATCCATGGGTCATCCGACAGAGATCATATTAACTTGAACGGTGTTGGTGGTGGAAGGGGAAAGATACCCATGAGAGGGATCTTTGAAAAGACCCGACCCTACACTATTTGGGGGAGAAGGATGTGATCCACGTATGGCACGTTGTTCTCGGAAGACAAGGTAAAGAATGACAATTGATCGACAGTAATGATTATGCCTCATGTGGAAAATTTAGAAGACGAAAGAGGGTGGACAAAACACACGACATAACGTGAGTCCAACTTCGACGAGTAGAAGATTGTAATTGAGTTTAGCATCAACTAATTCTACTTCGAAATTGACTCATCTTACCTTGCAACGTGATCGGTAAGCTAGCGAGAACACCCAAGGGTTTTGATTCCCTTCCATCAAATGCCTCGAGGCATTGGGTGACGAAGTGAGAGCTGGAGAGCCAATAGCTTTCCGGAAGCGAGATGACATGATGCAAGTGGATGCACCTTCGTCCACGATGGCTCTATGGATGTTGAGACCGCTAATTCCGACTTGTATGACAAGTGCAAATGCGAAGTGCGGAAGTCGGGGGACGAAATTCTCTAAATCGAAAGAGAGAAGGCTAGAATTAGCAGGATCAATCCCGCCAATCATAGATAATAATGCTTTTTTATTGAGACGAACAACTCTGGATCACTTCCAACGTGTAAATCATGGATGGCACTGTGCTAAATCCTCAACAATAATGTAATGTTGAGCAACACGGGTGTTAGGGATTATAAGAATATTTTTGGAGAACACCTTTAGAAGGTGGTCGTACAATTGGGTCTGATGACCCAGACCTTTCAATCTCAAGAGGACCGAGAGGCGGTGGGGGGAGGAGGACCATCGACGATCTCTTTCCCGGCTTCACGGCATGATCTAGCATAATCTTTCGACAGAGTAGCAATGGAAATGGGTGCGGAACCGTTCTTTGTAAACACTTGAGAGCCAAAGCGGTGCGGATGGTGCCGGGTTGATCAAACATACGAGTTTTATCGAGATGGGAAAGGTTCTTTAAAGACTGTCGAGTTCTCTTAGTGCCTTTGAGTAGTTGAATAACCTCGGATCACTAGGACAATCCTTAGTGTAGTGTTCTTCATCACAAATCGGACGAGGATAGCTTAGGCTTTCGTTGTGAACCGTCATCAACACGAGGTTTAGATGATTTTGGTTTTGGGGCATTGGCTTTGAACTTGCCTCTTGCCCTTCTTTCTACCCTTGGAAGTCTTGTCTACGGGGATTAGCCTAAATGGGGTTGACCTCGGAGGTTTTACCGAGAATCCAAAGGTAGGGTGAGGAGCGAAGCATTGGAAGAATTTGATGTTACGCTTCCCATTGGAAGACTTGCGTGAAGTCGAGAGAGACAGAGACAATAACATCGTTGGCCAGATGGGGAATCCGACGCTTTAGAGGTCCCGAGTTATGGAGCCTCGGTCAAGATATCATACAATATGCCCGATTGAGAGGACACTATATCAAGTGCTGGGCATGAGCAATGGCTTGCTCCTCGGTTACACATGCCCCCATGGTGATGTCTTTCACAATATGATTTACAAAAGAAGTAGTGAACCAATTAATAAGAAGTCAGATTAGGAATTTTGAACTTGATCGGCAACAACACACGTCTCCATTCATGGATGTGGTCGAGATATGGGTAGCTCGGTCTGTTTCCAAGGATGTTAGGAGATGCGTCACGGCTTCATAACGAACCATCAATTGGAAATGAGTAAGGAATGCCATAACGAGAGTGTTGAAATCTTGAAAGATACCATGAGGCGAGTTCTATATACCACTTAGCAGTAGCTCATGCGGTAAAGAGTGTCTTTAGTAAAATATGAAGTTGAATAGAGTCATCCACCCAAGAATTGGAAGAACACCATAAATGGTATGTCATGACGTGTGCTTGGGGTTCTTCTCCGGACTTGCCCTCAAACTTGGGACAATCACTAGGAACCTTTGTTGGAGCCGAGGAAAATATGGATTATGAAGAATTAGATCATTTGTCGATTTGGACACATCTGGTAACTCCAACATGGCGAGAAAGGGTAATTGAGGTTCAACGGCATAGCGTGGTCCTCGATAAGGACCCGTGCTCATACTCCATCTCGGGACTAAGTATAACTCGCGCCCCCATTGGCTACTTGTCTGGAGGATTTGGACCATAAGGGGTGTAAGCCGAATAATTTGGTTGATATGGTGGCTAAGGACCGGGATACGGGGGGTTGAAAACCGGGATGTTGATTACGAGTATACGAGGGTCCCGATTGAGCGGCATAAGGATTTTGCGGCGGAATATAAGTATGGCTCTGGGCGATTGAGGGTAATAAGAAGAACCTTGAGGCATGTTTTATACCATTCGATATTGACCTTGAGGGTAATAACACGCCTTGGGGTCGAACGGTGCTAATAATTGGGGCCCTACTGAGTCTGGATAGGTTGGGTGCAGAGTTGATTCGACTACGGCATGGAATAGAGCGGTGGGCGAGCGAGGTGAAGTGTTTGTGCGGAGTTGTCCCTGACGAACGTGTTGACCTAACGTGATGAGGGCCACCAGGTTGCCCTTTCTACGAGCGAGGTTGCCCCGATGAGCCGCGGTGGGCAGTTGTGCTCGATAGCGGTTGACACGGAGCAGGACCATAAGATGGTCCAGAGGCTGTATAAAATTTAGACCAACTAGAAAATATGATCATTGTGGTTGCACCAAAGGTTGAGATGGATGGATTTTCCCCCCGAGACCATATAAAGGTCTAGGTTGATATACCGATTTCCCGATTGGTCCTTGAGGTTGCCCTGGTTGGACCACGTGTGAGCTTGTAAAGGTTTACCTTGAGGATGCATAAGGCTACCCTTGCGGGCCGTGTGAAAATAATCCCTGACTGGACCGAAGGTTGTCCCTGTAAGGGTTGTCCTTGCGGGTCATATGCATACCCTTGCTACACCGAAGGTTGTCCACGAAAGGGTTGTCCTTTTGGGTCAAAAGCACACCCCTCCCTGAACCAAAGGTTTTCCACTGAAAGGGTTGTCCTTGTTGGTTAGAAGGTTGCATAAGCAAGGTAGGTCTAAAACCGGAAATGAATTGATAAGCCTCGAGAGCAAGAAAAATAGATGGGGTTTTCGTGGTCATCATATTGAAATGGAAGGTTATAAATCGGGGTAATCATTCGCACCATATTGAGAAAAAATAAGGACGATTAGGATCTAAGGAGCCGAGTTAGTCCGGGAGCTCTGCGTTGTCGAACATCCGAGTGATACTCCTCAAAAGAAAGGTCGTCGGGGATTTCCATGGCGGTCGAAGTCTCTCCGAAGGCCAGAAAGCTCTCGACAACTAGCCCGGTGATGACCGGTGCTGAGTAGGCTACAGAGCCGGTGGGCCTAGTGGGGGAAAGATGTAACAAAAGGCGTCGATGAGACGAGGTGTCGTCGGCGACATCCCTAATGATGGGAGAACCGACCGCCTCGACTGAGTTGATGTTTCCATGGAGGAAATGCGAGCTATAATCTGACCCAAAGAACTATATCCGATTGGAGGCGACACCGATGGTGAAGATTGAGTAGGCTCTTGGTGGATGTCTTCGGAAAAGTTGGTATTCTTCAACGTAAATTGAAATGCCCTTACTTCCATTAGGACTAGACGAGTCCATTTTACGAATCCTCCGTGAGATCTTGTAAAAGACTACGGGGGGCTAGGAGGTATGATAGCGGCCAAAAACGAGCGATCCCGATGTTAGAAAATGTTCACAAACCCCAAAGCCCAAACCAAGCGTTTGAAAGAGGCCAATGGAACTCAACTCGGTTCTCCAAAGGGAGTACTACGACGGGATGATAGGTCATTGAAGCTTAGCGGAACTAGAGGTTTGCGAAGTTTTCAGATGAATCATCCGAGAAAGGACTACCGATGGAGTGAAACCGATGGTTACGCCGCTGTGATTGTAGCACACCGGAAAAAGGGAAAAAAGATCGGGGAAAATAAGACTCTTGGATCAAAACCAAGGCAAACAAAGACGAGGCCAAGTAATCAAACTTTATGTAATCGTAGGTAGTTTATTTTACCACATTGAAACCAAAAATTTGTTGTTTCATGTTTAAGAGTCAAGAAACGATCAGGATGACTCTAGTCTCTTTTCAGCTTTTAAGCGAGCGCGAAAAGGACAAGTGCTCAATGATATTTTCAAATTTATGGAGTTATTAAAGATCAAAAAATGACTTGCATACGGGTAGTCTAGGTAAAAGGGTGTACCGGGTTCCCATGAAGCGCCATATACACCTTGGTAATAAAATGAAAGAATAATTAGCCAAGGACTTGATGTACGTACGGTATTCTCCCCACGAATGCATGTGTTCGGTGTATCACGGTTACAAGGTGCGCGAGAATCAACTTCCTACGGATAAAATTATTGCGACCTAGAGGGGTCTCCCTTTATATACTTGATGGTACGGGGGAGCACAAGTCCGTACTAGTGCTATACTGAAGCCGGATAGCGAGCAGCAGTTTGCTAGGGTTTTAATATGCCAAAACACGTCTCTAACTTAGACCACTAAATGTTTTGTTAGGTTTCAATGTTGCCTTAGGTTAGTTGAATAAATTTTAAGTTGATCTTGTATTTATGTTTCAATTCCAAGGTCTACCAAATGTTGAATCTCACGAATCCCTAAATGCAAGCTACTTGCCATAAAATACCATTTCGTTTGATGAAAAAGCTATCTAAGAGAAAGTTTAGGAGTTTTCAAGTGATAGAAAATAATGAGAACACATAGAAGCATCCACTACGATGTCTCGATGCAGAAAGCTAACGAAAAAGAGAAATCTTTCCTATAATGTCCAATGCTAGTTATATGAAAGATTTTCAATTACTGCAATGAAAACAAGAATGCAAGCATAAAATTATTTTGATTTTTCAATTTAATAGGGCAAACGAGTGCACTAAATGGCATGAAAAACAAACCAACACACTGAATTGAGAATGTCGATGCAAAAGAGTCGAAGCGAAACAATTCAATAAACTCAAAAGAAAACAAAACAAAACTCAAACCAATGTTGCAATCTCTCAAATCGAAGAAATATGTCGAAAAAATACCCATACAAGCAATGTAATCTATGCTTGGAGTGACAAGAAGCACAACTTGAATGAAAGAGGCAAGACTCATTTCACCAAATGCAATCACTCAGCCAAATCAAGGGAGTTGAATGCAGATCAAGCAAGGAATGAAGTTGACGCGTGAAAACAAAATACCCAATCTTCTACGGGAGGCTCAGCATGCCAAAGCACTAGAAAAACCCTAAGGCTATAATCTGACGGGAAACGGACAAAGGAGTGGAGGAAGGAGGTTGTCCACAATCACAAACAATCCTAAAGCACTTAAAACATATCAAGAAATCACCCCTGAAGCACAAGCAACGACCAAAAACTCCAAAATCAAGCAAACTCTAACACCTACGAGAATTGGCACGGCTGTTTAGGCTGTAATCAGCTCCAAACGAGGGGATGGTGTGGGTGCGATTTGACGCAACAAGCGCCGGTGGGCATTGCATCAAAGCGGAAAACCGCGCCAATCAAGGCAACCTTGGTAAAAGGAAAAATTTGGGAAAACAGAGATTTAGATCTGATCCTCTGGAGTCTGAGCAGGGTCTTAGACTCAACAAAAATAATTGGAAAAGGCAACCTAAGCAAGTAAATACCAAGAAAAGAACTAATGGATGAAATAAAAACTCACATTGATCCCAGTGAGAAGTCTCCAATTTGTTGATGAGGTAAATCCCCCTCCGCGGGACAGAGGTGATCCCACTAGCCCTAGAGTGGGTCTAGCCACAAACGAGACAATCTATAGCATTGATTCCTAGTTAACGAATGGACGAAGATTCAATACATGACTTACTAGAAGTCCTATGTTGTTGTTGTCGTCGAAAGAGTGGCTGCCTCTCGCTCTAGTTTGAAAAATCACGATCCACTCACCTTCACGCTTAGATACCCGCACACACACAAGAAACAATGACAATAAACAACATACTATTTCATATTCAGTAACTATCATTTAGTCGAATAAGACTAAATCAATTGCATTAAATAAACATAACACAATGATGGAACCAACACCACAATCGAGTATATTAATGAAAGAAAGGAAGACGTACAACCAAGCTTCGACATTGTGGTCTCCTCCAACGGGGTTCCAGAGTGACCGCGTCTCCTAAAGGCTTGTTGGGAATTCGGACGGGGCTCTCTCTATGGAATTCTCCTTGGTTCTACATTCTCTATAACAATTACTCGGCTATAGTATCCCTTCTCCAAGTTCAACTTCTTGGCTATATGTTCGAGCTAGCTCTCATAAAGGGAGAAGGCCTCGTTTATATAGATGAAGAGGGAGAGGTTAGGATCCCTATAATCATGGAAGGGAGTCTTATCTTGAAGAGTGTTCCATGGGAGTGTAAAAACCACTACCTAACGAGAGATATCCGTGGCTTATTGACTTTAACCACTTCTAATGAGTCATCCCGAGGTAGTTAGAAGGAAAATTATGCCTCTATTTGTTAAAAAACATTCCTAAAATAGTCGGCGCGAGAAATACACAGAGACAAAGCGCAAGGTGGTGCGGGCTCTAGTGCAAATATTCCCATCGATGACGGTGGGCCGGCTACCGCGCCAATGCCAAAACATAGGTTTTTGTGTCGCTTTTTAAGGAAATGTTTAGCGGGAGAAATGATTTCCCTTATGTATAAGGATGCAAAGAAGAGTATTTTGAGTGTGAAATCGCTCACGGGTCATGGGAAAGACCCTCCAATATGCGGGGCGAGGGATTGCGACGGTGACAAAATGTTGTGTAATACATATTCTCTATTCACACTTCGAGCTTTATTATATTCATTTTCATAATCATACAAACTTGATGACATAGGAAGCTACATCCATTAAATAATTTTTTCATAAATTTTCTAGTACATAAAAGCTACGGTAAGTAGGGACATTTACTCTAAAAATTTATATGCACAAAAACTACATCAATTGAAGTATTGACAAACACTTTGCAAGCATGCAATCTATAAGCTACAACCATTGAGGAATTTTGACAAACACTTTGAAAACATGCAATCTACGACCATTGAGGCCTTTTTGACAAACACTTTACAAGCATGCAAGCAATCTACAACCATTGAGGCATTTTGAAAAACACTTGGAAGCCATAATATCTTAAGGAAATTTGACATGAATCTAAGATTCTCCCTAAACCTATTTAACTCATAAAATTTATAAATTAATTCTTCAAATCACAAAATATTAAAACAAAGACTAAATCATCTTATTCTTTCACCCAGAAATTTTCACAACGAGCGGACATAATGGGTAGCAACAATCTACAAAATCGCCCAGATTTACGATGCAGCTTTCAAAAACTGGAATCACGTCGGGGGTTGCAAGACCAAATGTTATGGATACCCCCTAATGTTAAGTTTTGCAAAAATAGTGTTGTAAAATTCCCAAAAATTCATACTACCTCATTTATCAATTTTTTCAAACACTTGGTGTGCAAACTTCAACTACAAAGCTATAAATGGAGAAAGAAAACCCAAATTTATGTTTGATATGATATTTCCATCAACTCATGAAAACTTGATATGAACAATAATTCATTATAAATTGAACTTAAAAACTTTAGCAACACATTATTGTTTTAATCCCTCCTACTGTACATTCTCAACTACAAATGCCATTCATTATTGGTTAGCTTAGAATTAACTACCTTAGAAATATCTCATAAACATTCGCAAGTATGAGTTCCAATAATATAAATTTTTACAACGCTTTAAACTAATAATAACTAAAATTTCAAGAATGCTTATGAACATACGTGGTTGTGTATTTATAAAAAGTCCCAAAAGGATGGGAATATGCTCCAGCTCCAATGAGAACATGCATATCCTTACCAACTCAATGTGACCATCCGGTTTTCGACCTTGACCATATCTAGGAGAACTTCTCCCCCTAGAACCCCAGTCGTAAGAGCTCACAAAAGCAGTACCAAAATATAGCGGTAGAGAGATATCCAAGGAAATTTGAAGAAGATAAGTTCACTTCCTCCCAATACCACTCATGGTTGGCTCCACCATGTAGAGCTACATATTAATTTAGTTTAGGAAATTCAAGTTCATTTTCGAAAGAAATTGGATACTCTCAAGTCTCTCCCTCTCATAATATTTTTCAAATCTCTCCAACTCTTGGTATCAAAATGCACCTCTACCCAAGTGAGAATACATGAGACAAATATATAGGAGAGACAACAAATTCTTGTCATAAAAGAGGAGTAATATCCATGCCTTGTATTCCATTTAGAGGACTATAACTCATGCCATTAAGGAGAGGTATGCATGCCTTAGTTAAGGAGAGTGTAACATATGTATTAAAGAGAGTGTAAGAGGAATCTTTTATGACATGTCTTTAATGAGTGTAAGAGGAATATGATATTCGTTGATGAGTGACAAAAGAGAGTGTAATGTATTATTAAAAGAGAGAGAGAGAGAGAGTTACATAGATCCATGAGAATCATCAAGGAGAGAGGTGTCAAGTGATTGAGGAGATATAATTCCATTTTAATAATAATATAATATTCTCATAAAAGATAATAATAATAATATTAATTATATTGAGGATTAACTAGAAAATGAGCTATTAGGATTAATCAACGATCAGTTAAGTGATTTTCCTTCAAGTATACTTGATTACCCATTGATTGAGGTGAATTTCTAATTTTGGAAAGTCATACTTGAGATGCTAGACACGACTTATTATTTTTAGAAATTCACTCCAAAATTATCAGGAATGACATTTTATTAAGGAAATTCATCCCTGAGCTACCCATGAGTGGTATTTTTTCTTCCAAAGAATACGGATTATGACACTATTGCATGCATCTCCGTGCCTTAGTAGATTGAGGACTGTTCGATCTATTATAAAGATCCAGATTCCAAACCTTGATATTTTTAAATATTTAGGACTTCATGCCCTAAACATTTCATTATAGATCCAAGACTTCATATCTTTATCTTTTCGTGGATTTAGGGCCTCTTGCACCCTAATCCTTTTATTATATATCCAAGACTCCACATCTTTATATTTCATGGATTTAGAATCTGTGTGCCCTATTTTCCATGGCTTCTCATCTACTCTACTTTTAAACTCCACGCTTCACCCTAAAGGTGCGATTGTGAGCTCATACCCATCTAATGGTTCGTTGGTAAGGTCTTCTTTCCAAGACCTTTGCACACATCACAATATCAAAGAACAAAGGAATCAAATGAATTTCATAATTAACTTATTCACATTTTACCAGGGATTGTGCATGACTTCCACAGTCATTTTGGTTTTGGAGAAATGAATTCCACAGTCATTTATAACATGAGCATCATTTTTGGAGATTACCAAGTCCCTTGCCACATCATGCTTAGTACGAGATTAAGCACGTATAATAATACAAATCATGTATCATCCATAAATCATAATTAAATCGTATGTTCCACATACCCATGATCATCCATGGATCTATGTCTCAATCCTAGATTACCATCCATGTCATACACCTATATCCAAACTTGGATACCAAACAATAAATCATCGTTAATATGCTCTTAACCAAAATCAGTTCTTATACGAGAAAACCATAAATATTATCATAAGCACACAACAACCCGGGTGACCCAAACCGGGTTTATAACATATAAACATGTATGTAAATCTTTGTTGTCTCGAAGGGTCTTGACCGAGGTTCAGAGTTCAAGGTTTGCCAACAAGCCCCTATACTACTAGCCCTTTCGGCGGTGACCTCTTGCATAGGTCAAAGTATCACCCGAAGTAGTATGGGTGGGTGCCGGAACCAGGTTTCCACACACGAGAAAGGATAGGTAAGGCAAGCGAGAGGGCCGCAGTCCCGGCCCTGTGATACCTAGATCGCCTCTTTCGTGCGGGGCGATAGGTCTCTTTCGCATCCACGTGCACTAGATCTATAATTATATACTTTTATGATAGTAGCATAATATAGCATAAAACAGAAACGAAACAAATCCAGTATAAAGCAAACACACTCACACAAATATTTTGCCGGCTTGAATACAAAGCGCATAAATCGAGTAATTACCAATGATTCGCACAAAGCAGTACACATAGATTTAGTTCTCAAGCAACCTTTCTTATTCATCAATTCATCAATTTCCTTCTTATAATACCCATCCCCGGCTACCGCACATAGTAAAACGGGAAAAGTCAACGCCTGTTGGACTGCGGATCTCAGGTGCACGGCCCCGGCAGGAGTCCTTTCCCCAAAAACCCAAACTGGATATCTTAAACCACGAGTTCACATCAATAGCTCTCCATTTCCTACCTTACAATACCAAAATGTTTCCTCTATTTATAATAATCTAGCCTAGACTTTCCTATGGTCGAAAACCATGGTTTTCGGACCCTTGATTTACTCTTTTACCCATTACAATTCTTTTGGGGCTTTGACCCACCCCAAAAATCCCGCACTAGACTAAATTTAATCAAAAGCATTCAAAATTGGACCGGGTTTCGTGACTCGTAGGAGACCACTGTTCCAACGAGTCCCCAACATAATCTTGTGACTCGTCCCGAGTCAGCGCAGTGTGGTGCGGCCGCTATGCGCACGCGCGTAGGTAGTAAGGGCGGCGATCGGCGGGTAACACTTCTTGACTCTAGGAAGCGGCACTGCGGCAAGGTCTACCAGCCACGGGAGGTCGGTCCTTCGGTCGCCACGGTGACACTTTCAGAAACTCGATTAATTCTCTTGGTCACGCCATCAATATCACCGTGTGAAACTTGGAGCGTCGAGGCACTGAGGCTTCGGACGTTCCATCAGAGATGTGTTATTTATGCGGAGTTTCTCAATCTCGTCCTAGAGATCATTGTTGGTTTTTAACTATGCCAAGCGTTTGGGACGAAGGCGTACCAAAGTGGTCGGCATAGCATTGACTCTGCTCGAAGGATTCTTCCTTCACGTAAGTCTGCGATTGATTTTCGAAGGGACCGGACCGAGGTAAACCTCGGTCCGGAGGCCGCATGGATGATTCCGGCGAGTTAAGAACCTTGAGAATTTTTCCTCAAAATAATGGTTTTCGCGTCGGTGTTTAGGGTGGCGCCGCAGGCGCGGACTTCGAGGCGTTTCGGGCTATGAGCCCGGCATGTAAGTACGTGATTTGTTGTTCCATACCGTGTCTTCATGGTGTGTATTTCCATCCGAGATGCACGGAGGGCCGCAACCTAATTTTTCCACTTTAGCCCGAGTGTGTACGTAGCCGGGATCTCATTTGTAACCTCACGTATGGAGCTGGTGGATCACCTGTTTCGAGCTCCACCCTATTTTGACACGACGCGAGAAAATCGCTATCGTTGCGTGATGGTGTGCTCGCTGTACTCAAGCTTGTTGGTGTATGCGGCGGTCACGATGGAAAAATCTCCTAGAAGAAAGTGTGATGGAGAGCCCGTGAGGTGTTGTGGGGCATCTTAACAGTCCCGGTGAGTTCCTCGACGTACTGAGGGTTGCGTTCCCACCGAAGGCGCGTCAGGTATAGCCCGAGAGATGATTGTCACTCCTCGACACGCGAACTGCTGTCGATTGAAGGGGTGCGTGCAGGGCCCACGCTGGTCGGTGTATCGATTTTTGATCCCGAGCGGTGGAGCTTGGCTTGGAGAGAGTCGATTGCGGCCTTACTGTATGCGAAAAGCGCCCACTTGTCTTCCATAGCGAGCGGCGGTAGTCGCGATTTTCTCAAGGTCACCATCGGTTAGTGTGATTGTCGCATCGTATTACGCGCGGTGGACGATTGTTTCTTTTGAGATCCGTGCCAACTCCCATGACCAGCTTTGTGCGGGAGGGTGATAGCTACGTCGGGTCCTACCGGGCCTTAGCACAGCGCGGTCCTGCATGGCGGGCCATGTATCCCTTGTTCTTAGCTATGTCCAGGACATCTGGTAGCTCTGCGTCTCCCCACGGGTATTGCTAAGGCCTTTTTCCAGGGCGGGGGCCATAGCGAATCAACGGTGAATTTCCTCATTTGCTACCATATAAGGGAGTGTCTTCCATGTCTTATTGTTGAGGCTGCAAATCCGAACATGGTGCATGGTAACTTGGAACGCGACAACACTCTTGTATTTTTCATATATTGTCGGGGACAACGGGAATTCGAGTTTATGGCGGTTACTACACCTACTCTGGAAGAGGATCCAAAAAACCTTATTATCCTCAATGCTGCTAGGTATCCTTAGAGTCCCATAAGTGAGCATACACCGAGCTCCCTCGCACATCCCGGGAGGAATTTCGGGGAGGATCGACTCTCGGGGTTGTCTCTAGGCGACCAACGCTATTAGGAATACTAACCATGAATAGAAAAAAGACGTCCCTTTCTCCCGGGATTCGTGGACATTAGCCAAGAAATTCATCACACAAGTATTGAGCGATTGAAAGAAACTCCCTTCGTGCCACTTTGACTATTTGGATCACATAGGCGGGGATAGTCACAACCCCGGCACTTCCTCATTAGCTTGTCAGGGCTAGGGCCGAGTACCCATCTATGTGGCCGGGTCATTGATGAGTCCGGATGACAAACCCTCACTCGATTTTGATGCATCTGCGTAGTTCTTCCACACAAAACGTAGTGGTGGTCGCTTACGTATTTTTTCCTACCCGCTCTAACGGGTGCGGCCCTAGGATAGGAAGGCACAGCAATCCTATGGACCAACGCAGGCATCAATAGGGACCATCGTCACGAATCCATAAGCAACCATCATGAATGAGGGCAAGAAAGGTGGTGAGCCAACCGATCCGTGACATTGTAATGGCCAAAATGAGGCATTCGTAGCATTCAAAAGTCTTTGATCTAGCCAAGCCGCATACCCAGTCTTTGAGGCACCATAGTGACTCCATTGTCTCTATGGATTGTATCAAGGTATAATGCAGGGGGCCAATTACGGGAGGGTTTCAAAGTCATAGGTGTGATCATCAAACTTGACCTCGGTGGGTCGCCGCAAGGATCACTAAGGACGAGGGGACTTCCCCGAGTTAGGGAGGTTTGTAGATAGGTGACCAAGTCGCGTCCAAGTTTTTTGGCATTTGCGTAGATGGCACTACGTGGGAAAACAAAGGAAGATAACCAATTGATCGGGTTAGCGGGCAGAGCACCCTCCTATGCGTCTTGATCTGGAGGTGACTTCGCGGAGACTTGGCATGTCTTGGGGAAATTTCTAGGCTTCTGTAGCCAACCTCGCTGCTTTCAAGTGTTTTTCCCGAACATTGTGCTTTTTCCTTGCCTTTCCTTGTGACCTACGTGGGAACGTGAGAGATTCAGCTTGCGACCTTTTTGATGTGCCTAAACAAGCGCCCACTTGTCTTCCATAGCCAAGGCAAGCGATCGCCCCTGATTTTCTCAAGGTCACCATCACTTAGTGTGACTTTCTGCATCGATGTACACATGGTGGGCACGTTGTTTCTTTTGAGATCCTGGTGCCAACTCCCTGACCGCTTTGTGCCGGGGAGGGGGTGGTAGCTCTGTCGGAGTCCTACGGGCCTTAGCCACGGTGGTCCGTGGCGGTTTGTGTATCCCTATTCTCGGCTATGTCCGAGGACATCTCAGTGGGGACTCAGCGGTCTCCCCATGGGTATCGCCGAGGCCTTTTTTCCAGTGAGGGGCCATAGTGAATCGTAGGTGAATTTCCTCATCTACTACCATATAAAGGTATCGTCCATGTCTTATTGTTGAGGCTGCAAATCCGAACATGGTGCATGGTAACTTCGAACGCGGCAACACTCTTGTATTTGTCATATATTGTTCGGGGACAACCGAGGGTCGGGAGTTTATGGCGGCTGCTACACTACTTCGGAAGAGGATCCAAAAAACCTTATTATCCTCAATGCGTTGCATATCCTTTGGGAGTCCCATAAGTCGAGCATACCGAGCTCCCTCTACACATCCCGGGAGGAATTTCAGGGAGGAATGACTCCTTGGGTTGTCCCGGGTGACCGAGCGCTATTAGGAATAGTAACCATGAATAGAAGAAAGATGTCCCTTTCTCCTAAGATTCATGGACATGTAGCCAAAAATTCATCACACAAGTATTGAGCCCAATTGAAATAAACGCCCTTCATGCACCGTGCCGACCAAGCTGGATCACATATGCGAGGGACGGTCGCAACACGGCACTTCCTCATTAGCTTGCGTATGGCTAGAGCGAGTACCTCCATCTATGTGCAAGGTCATTGATAGTCTGGATGACAAACCCTCACTGATTTCGATGCCCCGTGTAGGTCTTACGTACAAACGTAAGTGGTGGGTACTTCGATATTTTTTCCTACCCACTCTAACGGGTGCAGCCCTAGCATAGGGAAGGCCTATAATCCTATGGACCAACACGGGATCAATAGGGACCTGTCGTGAATCCATAAGCAACCATCATGAATGAGGGTGAGCAGCGCGAGCGCAGCCAAGTGATATGTGACATTGTAATGGCCAAAATGAGGCATTCGATTAGATTCAAAAGTTCAGATCCGGCCTAAGCCACATACCTAGTGCGGGGCACCACCATGACTCCATCATCTCTACGGATTGTATCAAAGTATAATGCGGGGGCCAATTCCAGGAGGGTTTCCAAAGTCTTCCAAATCGTGATCATCGAACTTTACCTCGTGGAGTCGCTGCAAGGATCACTAAGGACGGGGGACTTCCCGGGGTTAGTTGTAGATAGGTGACCACGACGTCCAAGTTTTTTTGGCAGTTTGCGTAGATGACCTACATGGGCAAAACAAGGAGATAACCAATTTATCGAGTTAGTAGGCGAGCACCCTCCTATGTGTCTTGATTCGGAGGTGATGCTCAGCGGAGACTACAGCATGTCTTGGGGAAGTCCCGGGCTTCTCGGTAGCCAACCTCTCGCTCTTTTCGGGGTTTTTCCCGAAAATTGTACTTTTTCCTTACCTTTCCTTGTGACCAACGTGAATTCTTCCAATTTGGACTCAACCTCAGACTTCTTCAACACCAGGCCCGTCGGGCCGAGGGCTCGACGGGGGTTAGTCGCCGGCATCCTTGCGCGAAAAATGAATCAGCCCTGGTTGACTACTATCGAAACGGAGTAGGTTGACTGAGACATGAGAGGGATAGTGTGGATATGAAAAAGCCGATTGCTCAAGTGTTTTTCCACAAGACGCATGAGGCGGGCAAGTTGTGCGAGTGAGGCAGTACCTCACGGTGAGCATCTGTGCTCTTTTTATAGCACAAGCATGCGATAATTGAGGTAAACTTTATGCAGTGGGTCTTTCCCGAAATGGTATAGCATCACGATTCATGTCATGCTGGAGGTAAAGCTCCTTCCAATGAGTAACTCACGGTTTCACCAATCGATACATGTCCCGATGGCTAGTTTTCGCATCCACGGTAGGCTTGACCCATTTTTACGCTAGGGTCACCCCATACTGTAGTAGGCTGCATGTACAACACGGGCTTGCTTCCTAGGCAACTCGCCATGATCAAAGAGAACCCTATCGCCTTTGCAAGTGAGGCTTTTAAGAAGTCGCCAGTCAGGGCGATATTTCCCTAGCTTTGTAGTTGTTTTGTTGTTGTAGAGGTGGTTGGGTGTGTAGAGAGCTACCTCGCTTCTGGCGGTATACGATTGTCGTAGAAATCCTTTGTTACTTGCTCGTGGAGTCGGCGACGACCTTTTCCCCGGGGCTGGCCCTCAGGTAGTCCTATTATTCTGGTCTGTACGGGTCCCTTACCTGCTGAGGAAACATAGCGGAAGTTTTTTTGTGATTCGAAGACAACGCAACATGGAGACATCATGTAACCGGTTACGCCAAGTCTCTCTTTCCTCATCGGGGGTCGAGATAAGCATTTAGTCTCCCTCGCGACGAAAGTACTTTACCCTCAATTGGGTTTGTCCACGTCTCTCGTAGTCAACTTATAGATATAGTCCACATCTTCCTCCTTGGGTACTAGTTCCGTATAGCGTTTACCTTCTGCGTCTAATGGTATGGCTTACTGCAGTTGCCATTATTTTTCGAACACCATGCTTCTTTCTTTTTTAAGTTAATGATACCACCCATGTCGATGGCCCACTCAATTCCCGGTAAGCGCGGGGTAGGAGGTCCGCATCCTCGATGATTTGAATGACTTCGAAAGTCGGCCCGGACCTTTACTCTGCCGATATCTACCATAATACTGAGAGCCTCACCAAAAAGTTTCGATCTTTTGGTAGATTGCACGTCTCAAATGGCTGGATATTAGACCAGCTACGGCTTTGGTTCACCCATGCGTGTCTAGGTTTTGCTTAGGTAATACATTGGCATTGGATTTCGAGGTCTAAGATAACCTGATCCATCTCATAGTCATCGATCTAGGCCGTCAAACCACATCTCTCCCTCCCGGTGCGTTTACGAGTACATGTATAATTTGTGTACATCCTTAATATCGGGAGACACGAGCGATGCGTGTTGCGCAACTATCTATTAAAAGCCTGCCAGATTTTGCCTTTGCGTGAGGGATTGCGCGACGATCTCATACATGCTGTGAGGAAGGGTTTGGCCTCCCTCAAGCGCCTTCGACTCGGGCGTAGGGAGCGTAGATGCCTCGGTCGCGAGAAGTCGCCCGAGCCATAAACATTTCCCTCGCTTTGTCTAGGTCGACCCTTCTTCGTTTGCTAAGCTGCTTTGCGTATCGGCGTTTTCGGTTCCAACCTTCTCCTCAATCACCAGTAGCCAATCCTCGCATGCGTAACAACATTTGCAGCTCGAGACCCTTACCCCTTAGCTCGGTCTAAACCCTCAGCACAGCCTATCTACCGTAGGTGGGAGCTTCTTCTCTCTGGTATTTTTGGTATCCATGTTTGGACAATCTTCAAGCATATGGTCCAGCGTGCGCAATACCTATGCTTTGTCTCGTAGGGTTCGGCCAATCCCCTCGCTTAAATTCCCTGTGTCCCCACGGTCATAGCGAGATCAATTGGCCACTGCCAGCCTTTGTGCTTCACGCCGACCGAGTCCCTACTTTCGGAGCCATTCATGCACTGCGGGGGTTTTCGGTGAGGCGTCGGCTTGTACTTCGGGAAAATTTCCCTAGCCTATCACTAAATTATGGATTCGAGCGGTTTCTTTCTCATCATGGCCTTTGGCGCGCGCGGAAGGCACGGCACCGGTGTTGCTTTTTGTTGCTTTTTGGGACGTTTGGTGCCGGACGTAGTGGGCGAGTATCATGCGGCCCTATCTACGCGGCCATCCTCGTACCCGAACGTAGGTCCACTTGGGCCCCATCGTCCTGGGCTAAGCTCTCCTCTCCGATCACGGGTGCCTCGGACTAGGTTCTCACATTCGCGGGTGGCACACAGGCATGAGATCCTTTGTATGCCTCGATGCTACGCCATAATTCTGCTGCGACTTCCCTTCCTTGTTCCTATCGTAGGTCCACCGAATCTCCCGGAGTGCATTGCCCCCGAGTTGCGCACTAGATCTCATTTGTACTCCCAACAGAGCATCTATCCTAGGCATAGCTTCTAGTTTCATAGCGACTTCGATGCTTTGTCTTGTGAGGTCAAAAGTGTACGTGACCCATAGGTATGCGTGAGGTGAGAGTAGCATGGAGATGAACCATTCGTTTCGTATGTTGTCTATCATCATACTTAAATTCTCCTTCTCTTGATAGCTTTCTTTAGGCATTGATCGGCTTCCCACATGGACTCGAGTTGTTCCTTGCTTGAAATCTTTCACGTACTACTACGATTTCGACGGTAGAGCTTGGGTTTTACGGAAGCTGTTGTTTTAGGGCGTCCTGATATTTTGAATGGATGCACTCCGTTTCGAGATAGGTACGCATATACCAATCTAGCACTCTTTCTTCGAGAGGCCGTGTGACGGTACGCGCTTTCCTCCTTAGTATCGCTTACCACTACCTGCGCAATCCATATCGAGTACTGCCACGAAACCTAAAAAGCGAGCCATGTCCTCATCACCCACACCCTTAAAGGTAGGTAATTTTAAGTGCGCAATTGCCATGTCTCCTTCTAGCGTTGTGCTTACGTACCGGATCGGAATTCATTCACCAGAACCTGTTTCTCTTCTTTGTCGAGGGCTTCCGGTACTTTCTGTTGTCATTACCTCGATTCCTTTCTCAAAATGCTTGGGGTGCTTTGCGAAATGGAACCGTTTGTTGGCTCGGGGATCACGACCCGGAGGTTTGATTCGAGGTTTGCCATCACAGCATGCTACTAGCCCTTTCGGAAATGACCTACTTGCGCGGGTCAAAGTCTAACCAGAATTAGTATGGGTGGAGTCTTTGGAACTAGGTTTCCGCACCTTGAGAAAGGATAGGTAGGGCAGAAGAGACGCGTCCGGCCACCGTGACACCCATATCGCCTCTTTACGCGCGTAGGGGCGGTAGGTCTCTTTTTCGCATCCACGTGCGCTAGATCTATAATCATATACTTTATATGACGGTGGCATAATATAACGTAAAACGAACGGAAACAGAGATCCGAGATACAACAAACACACTTACACGGATCTTTTCGCGGCTTGAATACGGAAAAGCGCATAAATCGGTAATTGCAAGTGATTCGCACAAATAGTACGAAATAGGTTCGAGTTCTCCAAGCAACCTTTCTTAGTCATCAATTCATCAAATTCCTTCTTACAATACCCATCCCGACCTACGCACACGGCGAGGGTCCGCACATTTGGACTGCGGATCTTCTGCCACAGTGACCCAGTCATTTCCCCTGCATGAGATATCTTAAACCACGGTTAGCATCAACAACTCTCCATTGGTACCTTACAATACAAAATGTTCCTCCTATTTATAATAATATAGCCTAAACTTTCCTATGGTCCGCAAACCATGGTTTCTGGACCCCTAGTTCCTTTTTCCCATTACAATGCTTTCGGGGCTTTGACCACCCCAAAACCCTTGTGCTAGACTAAATATAATCAAAATTATTCAAAATTGGACCATTTGTAGAGCGTAGGAGACCACTGTTCCAACGATCTTTTGTGCATAAAGTGTATCATTATAACCAGAATTACCCTCTCTAAGTGTCATCAAAGTTATCTCACCAAGAAAGGCATTATAGTAAGTAGATAGATTAATACGTAGATAATTTTTTGGGCATTATACTTTGATGGTCCAATCCAATGATAGTGGAGGTTCGGGGTATACTTATCAACCTTAATAAAGAAAAACTCATGCTAAACTACATATTGGAATTTTCATTAGATGAAATTTCATCTAAAAGTTCTCATGGGGTACCTGCATACATAATATGTAAACCAATCGAAAATCCTTTAAATTTAAAAAACAAGTTCATGTAAATATTTTGAAATTGAGGTAAAAAAACTATTTTTTAATAATATTTTTTGGCTTATCTCCTTATAGATTTTACTCAAATTTCAAGTGTAGATACTCGTTGGATGAAGAATTGAGGTATGCATCCAACGGGTACCCAAGCCAACTAATGTATACTTTTGAGGAGACCCACCTTTGATAAATAAATAAGATACATTAAAAAAATGTGTTCATCATGTTTTTTAATGTATCTTCATTTTTGATACAGTCTTCTCAAAAGTATGCATAATGGGTACTCGTTGGATGTGGCATTTAATTTTTCATCAACGAGTGTACACTGTAATTTTAATAAACATATAAGGACATAGTAAATTCAACGAAAAAAGAGAAGGTAGTTTCTTCTTTCCCTCTAAAATTCATCTCTTATTTTATCATTTTCCTATTATTTTATTATTTTTTTCTTAGGAAGGATTTTTAGGCTAAAATTTCCTCTAATGGATAATACGAAAAATGTTGTGGAATATGAATCTTTTACAAAAGGGTTGAAAAAAATCAATAAGCTTAGATGTCAAATATTTGAAAGTTTTTGATGATTCAGAAATTGTTATTAAACGGTAAGAAGCAACATTCATTGTGTTTCTAATCATATTAAGCATTATCAATCATTAGGTCGAGATTTGACATCTCATTTTCTTGTAATCAATATTAGCCCCATACCAAGGTTACGAATGTAAGGGCTGATATTTTGGCCAATGTTGCTTACATATTAATACCACCTAAGGACTTAAGCCTTGACCATTTTTTTGTTTAATTAATTTTTAGGCCATCTTATACCTCACAATATCTCTAATTGGTGAGTATTTAATAATGATGAAGATATCATAATTTTTCTCACCTCTTTGGGGATTTATGATGATCGGATCATTGATGAAGATCCCACTGTTGGGGAAATTAAATAGATCCTCTTGGTGAAAGTGTGTAACAACCCCTAGTTGATTTTCCATGTAGTTAAAAATAAGACCAAGGTCATAGGAGGACACGTATTCCAAGTTGAATGTATGGGAAAAACATCACAGTGGGCATCACGTACGCGAGTTTAATAATGGCTATGGAAATTGGAAAAGGGTTTGGAAAAGGATAGAGGTAAGAATTTCGGCATTTAATTATGAAAATAAAGGAAAACAAAGGAGAAAAGGAAAGGTGAAGAGACGCAGTTTGCATGCATGTAAATTACGAAAATGGAGGAAATGAAGAAAAAGGAGAACATCAATAATAAAGAGCACCTAAGAACCCGGTTGACCACTTTTCTCATCTTTTGATTAGGATCAACAAAGAGGAGAGAGAACAAACACTTGGACAAGCAAGCAAAGGAAGGCAAAGGACAAGCAAAGGGAAAGCAAGGAACCTGTGAAAGAGAAGGGTTTGGTTACTTGACTTCGACGGGAATATTTTACATGTAAATAAGTTGCATGTGTTATTTCCTTGTTTGGGATGTGAATGAAACGGTACATGCATTTGTTTATTTGGTTCATTTTTTGTCATTGGCATGGATTTCTTTGGATTGACAATGGTTTTAGCCTTTCCTTGCCATTTCCTTTGAATATCCATGGTGTGATGGGATTCATTCTTGGTTAATTTTGGATTTAGGAAGGTTTTAAACCGAGGGTTAAGTGGTCTCACAAAAATCCCAAGGTTGGCGGTGGAGATGGTTTCCTCTGGAAGCTCTCGATAGGTGGGTGAAGCAAGGAAAATTCCTCAAGATATGGTGAAGATATTCGAGGCATCCAAGCTTGGCTTGGTTTGTGATCTCGGGATTGGTTTAGGTGAGATCGTAGTAGCTTGAGTGTGGAGGGCAGTTTAACCTTTGGAGTACACAGTTTTATTATGTCTTTGTTTATCCCATCAAGTCCCACATTCATGCTTGGAATATGGCACGGGGGTGATTTCTTTTGAAAGAAAGATTTGGTTTAGCCTAATCTATGGTCGGGTATTATGTGGAATTAAGTGACACAGTTTGGATTTTTATATGTTAATCTAAGTTTTTTCTCTATTGTGATTTATGAGCACATGTACTAGTTATTATGTGATCTTATGGCTGATTTTCCATGGTTTCTATTCTTATATGTTGGTTATAAAGCATGGTTCTATGATGTTCTCTAGGTATGGATCTTGTTAATGAAGTTATGGTTTATTGAATGTTTTATGAATGCATGGGCTAAAAAGTGTTGTTTTAACTAGTTTGAAGAGATTAGGCCTTCTTGGTGATTCTCAAATGAAGTTAGAATCTTATGATCATATATGCATTCATAACTTTGTAGCTTCCATGTTTAACGTATGTTTGAAAAAATGTCTATCATGTCTTAGGCATGTATAGGTTAAGATCTTGTTCAAGTTTTGAATGGTTGGAAATGTTATCATCTTAATCATGATTCTAAAATTATAGGCGGTTCTAGGAAGTGTTAGGAGGTTAACCTAAAAAGTGGAATAGATCTAAGACTGTTGGCACAAAGCGGGAATTTGGGTTATAGCATGGCATCCATGATTATGGATGTGTTTATGAACCTCATAGCATGCATGAAGTGTTATGGGTGCGGTTATGGATTTAGGTCAATGGAAAAGAGTTCTAGCTCAGAGATTAATCACTTGGGTGGTTTCGAGTGCTGAGTGGTGTGGTCACACTGAGGATGGTAGTAAGGTTTTGGTTTTGTATACCCAACTTCAATGACTGAAAATTTGAGGTTTTCTCATGTTATAATAACACTCCAGCTCACATTTACCCTAGAGAGCACAGCAAGGGTAAATATGGGAAGAGAGCGTTACGAAGAAAAATAAAAAATTCTTAAATTTGTTGCCAAATTGGAATATTTTTATGATCTTAAAGAAATGTTAGAAATACCAACCAATTTCAAAACACCTCATATTTAAGATTTAAATTCATCAACGTTGGCTTATAATAACTCCCCATAATGTGAACTTAGGTCTAGGAATTTATCTTGATGAAAGACTGGGTTGCATTCACATCTTTGCTTAAAAGGTACAAAGATGTCTTTGCATGGAACTACGATGTTATAAAGAAATTACGATACATGAATCATTCAACATATTATGCCTATGTTGCCTAATAGAGCATGTCCAAAAGAATCTCAAAAATATTCACCCTAATATTGAGCCCCGAGATAAAAGGTTAATTAAACAAATTATTAAAGGCCAAGATTATTTTCTGTCGAGGCATTCAAAATGGGTATCAAATCTTGATCTTGTTCGTTAGAAAAATGGATATATTAGAATGCCAATATCGATTCTAGAAAACTTAATAAGTCTTATGAAAAGGAAAATTTTCCATTGCCTCTTGTAAGATATATTTTGCAATCTATGGTTGGTTACGAATTGATGTCTTTTCTTAATGGATTTTCCGGATAATAATCAAATCCTTGTTCACCTAGTGACGGACTAAGAAACCGCCTTTAGGGAAAAAATGGGGAACTTGTCCTTTAAAATATGTCATTTGGGGTTATAAAATATTTCTACCAGGGCCCAAAAATTTCAAATACAGGTCACAAATGGCAAAGGTAGAGATGGCGGAGAGTCATTCTTGATAAATGAAACATTGCAAATGCGGTGGGTTGGTTTATCACGCGATTCTTCTTCGGCCAATGAGAGAACATGTCGGTGGGGGAAGGAGCATGAGCACTGGTAAATCGACCCCCACAGAACTACACACGTCGACACGAAGATCCACGGTTTAGGGCCATTCGGGTAGGTGACCTCCTCTCTGCGACGACTAAGGCCACCAAAATGCTTGGTGGGGACGATCCGTGAAGGATCGTGGTAACATGCGATTGAGGTAAGGTAAAGTGGTAAGTCTAAACCCATCACACACACACGCCATGTGTCCTCCACCTACCCAACACTATCCCTCTAATCACTTAAGTGACACACATCGACCGGTTGATGTCATACAACGTCATCCCTCTAGTTGTCGCCCTTTACCTAAAAAGGCCCATTTTTCCTACATAATCTACACGACCATTTTTTTTATAAAGTAAATAGTTACTAGGCGAAATCCTAGTGTAGAACCACGTTTGAACCATTCATCGCTCCATATTCTCTCTTCACACGTGCTTTCGGTCACCGGGTATGTAGCCGGTCCATGTCTTTTTTGTTATAGTTCGATTTTCTTATTAAAATTAAAAATACTACACCTGAGACCCCACAAACTTGAGAAGTCGAACCACCTCTAGTGTTAAACCTCTCATGGACTCCCAAGCTCAAATTCATGGCCCTATTTATCCTTTTCATGTGGTGAAAGAGCGTTTTTACCTAATGGGGCACAAATGGAGAGAGGATCTATTTAGGGTAGTTGACTCAAGGATATATTACTAGTTTGCCCCTTCCTCCATCGTTTTCCTGAGTTCATATCCTAGCTCTACGAAGCCTACATTGAACAAAAGGAGGTATTTTGTCTCCTCTCGGGGAAAAATCTTGGAAAATACTCCCAACTCATCGGTAAAACCATGCGTTACCCTACGTCCTCTTTGTTGGTATGGATTTCCTTTGAGGTAACCCTAATATTTTGTTCCACAAAACTTCCCTTTGAAAAAAGGTAATACCTCCTTCGAGATGATCACAGTTTTGAAGTCACCAAACCTTCCTTTGCTTCGATAAGCTCCCTCTATCTTTGTTCACCAACCTTGTTCAATCTATCCTTGCAATGATCTCAAGAATGTTTGGGAGGACACCGATAGTTAGGTTAACAATTCTGTCTAGGGTTTCTGAAGTAGATGATCTGACGGATACCCTTTTTAGCATTCCCTCATTTTTAACCTCCACCATAAAATTCTAATTTATTTTGAAAACTTCAAGTTGCTTAGGGTATTACTCATTATTGTTTTATTTGTTTTTTTTTTTGTTCACTGCAGCGAGCAAATTTGGTATAGATGCGGATAAATTATCTAAGAGAGGGACGGAACCCAAGTCCAGGTGTTTGAATGGACCACCTTTGTTCATCATAATTCTTGAGATGGGGTTATTCAAAATTTATATCGAGTTCATGTCGGCTATGAAATCATACATGGGACACCTCCACCTATAGTTTTTCACGAACGAAGAAGACATTGCTCCAATTTGGTAAGGAATATTGTGTAGGGGCGGTATCTATTTGAATATCAGTTGAAATTTGATTATATGGTTGTAAGCTTCCCCCCTTTTCACTTGCCGGTATTCATTCCCATGATAATTTTTGCTCACAGAGTTTATGAGACAATCCCTTGGTTCAAACAGCACATTTTGTTCAGTAGAAAAGGGTATATAATTAAGCTCTTGAATGTAGTAGGTCCTTTCACCATCAATCATGACATTCCTTTACTGCGATAGAAGAGCTTCTCCAAAAAATGAAATTCCAACAAGGGGATGTACGGCATTATGACCCTAAAAGGGTTATTGCATTAAACGGAAGGAAATATAAAATCCTCAACATATGTACATGAACGGACTTTGATGTTGAATGGAAATAAAATTCAAACTCATGACCTTTGGATACATAAATGAAGCGGAGTCCCCAACCGGAGACGAGCAACCAAAAAGGTTGTGCTACAAAGGAATATTTCGAAGAGAAGGATGAAGAGGGACACGTGAGAAAGAAACTAAGGATATAGGAACCTGAAGGACATGTTCCATAACAAGAAGATGAGGTGGTCCACTGTGTTGGTGGAATAAGGATAAAATCTACCTAGCTTTCAAATCACCTTGGAGAGTCCTCCTTCACCCACGGCATCCACCTCTTCGCAGGTCGTCTCGGGGAGAAGGCCCATCAAGCATAGGAACGAGGTTGGTACATAAGGAAGAAATCGGGGAAAAGGAACCTAAAATCGAGGGGAGCGACTAAAAGAAGACATGACCCTTCACATTGATCAACATTATACTAGGGTTTTGGTAGCTTTAGATGTCGAAAGAGACGAATGGTGTTATTTGTGCAACATACGCCTCTCATTGCTTTCCCTCGGGAGCATGATATTGGTCATTGGATGTTATTTTATCTTGTCATATATTACTCTAAATGATAAGATGAACACTCCACATAGAAATGGGCGGATGTTTTGCAATGAAATCATAAAGTATAATCTTTCTGCCCTGTGAATAAGTATTAGAACGTGTTGGAGAAGACTATTGAAACAATGAAGTGAGAAAGGGAAAATTCCAAGGCCCTCTCATTTCGGATCGATGAATATAAGAAAATTATCAACGTAAAAGGGAAATATACTTTGAAGGATTATACGTATGGAAGCTCTCCTTAAATATCAAGAAAGAAATTCAAGAGATGAGATGAAGACTTAAATTTCACCGCTCGGAACATATTTTAGACCACGGAGTTGGCTCGCGTGGAAAAGGAGAAGCGAGTCTTGTTTACAAGGTTGCTCCAAATGAGTGTTGAAGTCATATAGTTGAAAAGAAAGTTGATGGAATTGCGAGAAAAACGGGGATACTCATGTCTATCTCATGTTGGTGTACTTGATCCCAATTCCATGGACAATCTCATCGGGGCTTTAACTAATCTAATACCTACAAGGGAGAGCAAGATATTAAGAAGAGATATCGATGAAGCTCAAAAAACCTTAGCCACGAAGAAAAATAGGATAATTTCAATCAAGCGAATCGATCTCGGTCGTAAAGAGCTATAGGTGACGATAAAAAAGGTTTTGGACTTTAAATCCCAACTAAAGGGGAACATGTCCCTCATCGAATTTGGGCAAATGGTCTAGGATGAGTTGAAGGTCGGGTCGAATTAGGTTGATGACTTGGAGTGAGAACATTGTGATAGCTAGAAAATATATTCATTTCGTAAATAATCTCCTGTCTTTGAGGAATTGGGAGCCAATGAGGTCATGGATTGTTTGATAGTGCGATGGAAATTATGAGGACGGTCCAGGAAGGAGGATGCTTGAGCCAAAGTTGTGGGGTGTCTAGTGTTAGTTGCTAAGAAGTCAAAAATGTTTGATGCGAAATTTGGGAAAGGTTGTTGAAGAGGGATTACTCCCCTTTTTGGGGTATGAAGGGGATTAATACAATGGGATGTATATGAACAAAACTTAGTTGAGATTAAGAGCCTAGTGGACCCTTTTTATTAAAAGACGACCAAATTAAAGGTCGATACAATTGTGGCCTATCTCAAGAGTTTTATCTTTTCTTCAGGGAAAGGTAAAACATTTGTTCCATACCAACCAAGATTATTTGGAATTGACTCCAACTCGACCTTGTACAACTTGTGAGAAATTCCCATGTGCCTTTGGGGATTTTGTGGCATAAGTGCTATGAGTTTGTCCGCCACCCACTCTTCGGGTCGTGCATCCTCCCGGAGAAACTCCACAAAATTCTCCAAGTCACTTCGCAATCATCATAGCATTCTCGCGGTATTCCCGCCTGCAGCCGCGGCGGTCGTGTCAATCCTCGCCGCCTCTCCCATACTTCGTCGCCCCCAAAATGAATTTTTCATGATGTGGCCTAAATGGAATTTTACGTTAATTTTTATTTTATTTTTTATATTTATGGTTTTACTTACGAGTTTCACAGTGAATGCTTTGTTTATTTCTCCATTATCTAGTTGTGTTGAAGGCACACTTAATTTTTTATCATGAATGTACTAGAATATAAAGAAAAGGGCTATATGAGGGAGGACCCTCTCTAGGAACTCTATAAAGGGAAAAATGCAGAACGAACAGAGGTTGATTTTTGTCTTAAATTTTTGGTGATATATGTCCCTAGAATTTGTGTAATTTTTTTCCATGGAATGTATTTATCTAGAAGATATCTTGATATATAGCTACATTCGGCTTGATTTTGTGTCAAATTGGTGTGCATTATGTATGTCTCTTGATGTGTTTTATTTACATTTCATTAAAACTTTGCTTTTTGAGATTTCATGTGTTATAGCATTTGAATTACCTTCCTATATTCATGAATTTTTTACTTTGTGAAGGATGATAAACACTCCTAAATAATAGATAGATGTGAATACCTTAAAGGCTCTCCATGGATATGTTTGTTCCATATTTTCTTCTTTTCATCCTTTCTTCTAGTTTTAGAGAGATGGATTCTTGGCAAGTCAATCCCGGTGTGTTAAGAATTTATTCTCTCTATATTCATCTTGATATTATCAGCTTAAGTTTGTACACTCATTAGTATGGCCTGTCGAATGTTATATCTTTATCCCTTCTTAAGGCCGATCTATGACAAATTTAATTTGCCTTTAATTTGAACCAAAAGCCACCACATTCTACGACCACTTATTTACAAGCCTTTAGTATTAAAAAAATATGAGGTTTATACAAAATCTTTAAATACCATTTGACCTGTCCTAGGCAACGGTATACTCATCAAACCGGGGCGTATAAAGTTTACAGCATCTTTTTTGGCCTCGTTTTCGGGGAACAAATTAGAAAACCTTTCCCTGGGATAAGACAAGTTTTCACCCTTGATTGGAGGTGAGCACGAAGGGTTGTGGGTTGTACTTTTCTCACCTTAGTGATACCATTTTCTAAATCTAAGTCTAGAGAAATCACCTTTATCACGGGCCTGTGCACAAATTCGAGACACCTCTCGGCAAATACACCTTCTATATCTAACCTTAAAAGTTAATATTTAGAAAAATTGGAAAAGAAAAGAGGATCTTAGTCGGCCCGGAGACCCACCTTTGTTCTCACTTGAAGCGTCCTCTTTTGATACTCAAATATCTGCCATATATTGCCCATATTATGCCACCTCGATATTAAAATATCCCTGAAGGAGAATATACTCTCAACTCTTTCGGGTCAAAGTAAAATAAGAAGAAGAGTCTACTTTAGTGCTACTCTTCTCACTTTCATCCTTCACCCATTTTGAAAATCAAATAGATTCCGGTAAATTTTACCCCACTTCGAAAATCTTTGCCCCCTTTGGTCTTACCTATTACTCCTCATACCATTTCCTCCTACGGAAACTCATATTGTGAATCTACCTCCTCCCTTCTTGCATAACATGGTTGTGCCAAGTTTTATGCTAAATAAGTATGCCCCACTAACCTTACCACAAATTTTGAATGATATGCCACAAGATTACTTGAAGCTTCTACCTCGATTCACAAGAGAGGCAGGTATTTCGACACAAAGGCACCTTGAAAATCTATGTGCCTTCGCATAGATCTTAAATGTAGAACACCTCATCATGGTGTGGAGACTCTTCAACTATTATTTGGATGGCGAAGCTCGGAAGTGGTTTAAGTCTTTTCCTGGTAACTCTACTCCAGTGACTAGGACAAAATGGAAAATTCTTTCACCTTTGAAGTGGGGGATAAAAGAGATCATGGTTACATCTTCCTCGGTTCAATGCTATAAAAAAGATACATAATGAGGACGTCATCAATTTCATTAACGGGTTCAATAAGTTGTAAAAAACCTCCTCGCGAGAGATAAAAACCTCCCAAAGTAGCTAAAGTGGCATTCTTTGGAGCTTTTGAATCGGAGTTGATTCACGGAAGTCGAAATAAAATCTATATCACTATATTAGATCCATACTAATGCTGCGGAAGTTGAATCTAACTTTTTCTTCTCTTGGAAAATTAAAGGGGAAAATAGATCATGGATAAAGAATAAGAGGCGGAGAGGAGGCCAGTTCCTCAAATCAAACGAAAAGAGAAACTCAAGAAAATAAGATGGAATAAATGAATAAGTTGATCCGGAGGCATATCTAACAAGATTTTAAAAAGTAGAATTAGAAATAAAAGTGCTCCACCTTGTCAAAATAAAATGATTGCAAATAGAGGTTTCAATCCACAATGCGGTAGCCCCCACTTCGGTATTGCAAAGAGAAAGGATATAACGATGTCGGTAATATCATATCCGACCCCCATTATATTTATAAAATTTGAAGGACAAGTTGATGAGGTTACAACTACGCGGGAGAATCAATTATTTACTTATTATAATGAGAAAGGTGAGAATTCCCTTTACCTTAAAGAAGATGGTGAGGAGTCGAGATATCCCCCCCCAAATGAAAATGATATTGATAGCTATTGCACGAGTTCATGGATTGCATGAAGGCTCAGTTTCTGTAGTATGACCTCGAGTCTTTGAGGAGGTCCTACATGCGGAGCCAAATTGAAGATCCGGGACCTCGAGACTCCTAGATGAATTGGACAAGGGAAAGAGGCCGGTAGATCAGGAAATTTGTCCATAAACCTAGTACAACACTAAACTTGTCCGTGTAGAAGCACAGACGACCAAAATTGAGAAATAACCTTTGCCTCTCAACCACATAAATGGCCAAGGATAGGGAACACATTGAAACCTCCTTTGCTAAAATAATCATCACATTCAATCTACAAAAATAATTAAGAAAGTGAAGATTCATGTACCATGGCTCCTTGAAGCAAACCTCCTACGAAGACCCCAGTGTCTCGGTTCATGTGCCCATCACTGAGTCCCCATTCTAGATAGCCTTAATATCTAAGAATAAATACCTATGTTAGTTTTGGGCCTCATGTAGAAGAACAATATCCTTCTACCCCACCTTTATGTGACCTTGGTAGTAAATGACCTCTTACTTCATAGCTTGAATGCTTGATTCGAGAGCCTCACACAACTTAATGCCTCTATCATTCATGGAACATCTAGGACTATAGATCACATGGCCTTCTGAGGACCTTTACTCTTTTTAATCTAATAGATTCAAGTGTTTGTGGATGTTAAAAGATCTAGTGGTAAACACCGGCCCAAATTCCGGCCAAAAAGTGTGGTGATGGATATCGTGGTGGAATACATTACGGCCAAGTTTGGAATGTTGTTATCCGGGTCATTAGGATCAAAAAATTGGAGGTTTGATAAAACTTGATCTAACATATGCCACCATTCCCGTTTTTCGAGGGAAGAAAGGATATTGTACGGGGAATCAAGATTCGTGAAGATGGTCATGAAAGTGGATGGCTTTCTAGAAATGCTCAGATATGAGAAAGAATGTGATTTTTCCTGCACGATTTTTGAAGGCCAACATTGACCTCATCCTAGAGAGAGAAACGCAAATCCTTGCCCCAAGGCCAGATAAATCAGCAGTTATAGAGTGGATGAGGTATGGATGTTACCATTCGATGGGAGCCTACTCCAAATAAGGAAATGGGGCGAGGTATTGCTAATATCACCGGAAGGGTTATTTGATACCTCTCTCTTTAAAGTTGAATTTGAAGCCACCAAAAATGTGGCTGAATACTGAAAGCTATTCTCTTAGGCCTACGGATATGCAGACTTGAATATCCATAGCACGAAGGTGTTTGGAGACTCGAGTTGTGGTGAGTGAGAAACGGGTGATAAATCAATGCCAAACAAAGCATGCACGGCTCGGAGCCTACATGAATGAGTATGGTATCCAATACAATATATATATATATATATATATATATATATATATAGATATAGATATTGAAGCTGATTGATAATTTATGCCCCACAAAAAAAATCAAATGGTCGATTCATAGTTGTGGTGCTAGTAATTTCAAACCCCCATAGAATCCTCTCTAGTGTATATGAAATTGAGAAGTTAGATATAGGCCCTCCATCTAGTAAAATGTCAAACATTGGCAAGTTTTTTTAGGATAGAGAACATATCAAACATTTTATGGAGGCAAGCAAAGAGAGAATTCTCGAATTCGGTTATTGATCGGGAGGAGGAGATCGTAAATGAAGTGTCGGATTCGATATGGAAAGAAATTAACATTGGTCATAAGGTTAACTAGGGAATACTATTCCCAAGGGTATTGTACCTTTTTGAAAGGATTTTCAACACAAATGATGTGCCTTCGACCCTCACGGGCCGAGCTTGATGAGTAAGGTGGAAGATATAACGTTGGTATATGAAGGAAGACTCGAAATTCATTAAGGCGGCGAAAGGGTCCGGAGGAATTCAAACAAAAGTATCTAAATCTCTTTAGAACTTATAAAGATAATATTTTCCTGGTCATACCAAGACTTGAAAATTTTTATATTGATATCATACAACATGAATCCCTTTAAAGGAAGGATCGAAGCCTCAAATGAAAAAGTTGAGGCATATTAGCCCACTCCTCCTTCCTTCCATAGAAAATGGAGTAGAAAAAGTTTCTGAAATAAAGATTATTTTGCCCTAAGATATTCATAATGGTGTGACCTAGTAGTGGTGAGGAAGAATAATGGTGAAATTATCACGAAAGATAATTACCCTCTAACAAAGATGTATCGTATTTTGTAGAAGGTAGTAGGGTCTGCAGGAATGTCCATGATGTATGGATTATCGAGGTATGGTAGGTTGTAGTGCACTGAGGCCTTCATGTATTCCGGATGCCTTTGGTCATAAACACGGGAGCTATATTTCAAAGGACACTTCGTGCCTTCTTCGGAGATAAATACAAAGTTCGTGGTAGTGTATCTCAACAATATCATTTTCTTTTCTAAGGCTGACGAAGATATATACTTAACACATAAAATGGACCTGCGAGAAGTTGAGAAGGTATGGATTATCGTTTAACCCCAATAAATCTGATTTTATTTTCTGCCGGGGAAGGAAAATTATTGGGACATATAGTGGCAAGAGAAGTCAAAATTGACCCCAAAGCGAGTTGAGAGTATAAAAATATCTCACTTCCAGAAAAAAGAAAGAAGGAGATCCAAGTATTTTTAGGTAGAATAAAATTTACGAGGAGATTAATACCGAATTATGCGAAATGGTCAAATACATCACGGAAGATGTTAAAAAATAACAATGAGGTAAAACGTTACGCCTTCTCGAAGTCTACCGGGATTAGACGAGGATTTTGTAGAAGCACCCGGTGCTAGTCGACGAACTACTTAAAACCTTTATTTAAATTTTCCTTCACTTCTCCCCATACAAAAGTTGTTTTCTTGTTTCAAAATAATAAGGATGAACATGAACAACCCGCCGTACACACAGCAGCTATAGTAATCGGAAACTTAAGTAACATCTTGGAGAAACGATTGTATGCCCTCGTCAAATCCCTCAAAGCTTTCGGGATGTACATTCTCACTGCGGCGCTCGGAAATCTACCTTGGTGAAACAGAGTACCGACTCAGGCTTCATCGAGCCACGCTCGGCCTGGCCAGCCCCAGCCCTGCGAGGACGAGAGAGGGCTCTCTCCCGAGGTCTGTCTCGGAGAAAGATGTTAGAGACAGAGATGACATATAAAGAATGCGATTTTAGGCTAGTAAAGAGATGAAGAAGTTGATTTTGATTTTGGGTTTTTTGTTGAAAAAAAAATGGGAAAAAACGATTTTGGGTGCGGGATAAGGCAGGATCTTTGCGGTCGAGTTGGGGCAAGGTGAAATGGTCTTCGCGGTCTTTGGTCGGAGTATATGGATGGATCGAACGACAAGGAGCTGAAGAAGGCAAGGAGAACATGGATCCTCTCCAAGCAGTAACATGTAAATAAACAGAATTTAAAGGCAGAGCACCCCCAGTACTTAGCCAGTTCAACCTCCATTTACTCATTCATTTAGTTTCAGAAGAAAAAGAAGGGAATGGCATACATTAAACATTAAAGAACTTACAAATAAATGAGAGAAAACACCATAAAAAACTGAAAACCACAAGAATCCCAACAGGTGCTGCAAAACCTCTGATCTTTCCTTAGCCAAAAATGTAGAAAATATGTACAATAGTGTGCCAAACTTTTCCCAAGAGTCCTTTGTCACCGTTGTAGAAAATGATTGAGAAAATACTAAATATGTAGACCATCCTAACCCCTTCCCATGCCTCTAGGGGTCGAATTCCTCCTTCTAGGAGCAGTTTCAACCAATTCTAAACAAGGAGCTAAAATCTAGGTAGCCAAACAACTTGCCTCTAAAAGGAAGGAAACTGATTCATTCACTTGATTTTTACTTTTTTGTAAATGAATCATCTAGAATAGGTAAAAGTGAGTCAAAGTTACATTACAACCACAAAATTACATCAAGATAACTAAAAAATTACATCCACAATCAGCGAGTGGCGAAATTAAAGAATTTCAGAAAATGAAAAATTAGCAGATTTTCTCTGTCTTGTGTGTGCTAAGCTCTATGCGTCACGCGCCTTTCAGCCTACTTTTGGGGCACTTCCCAGCATCAACATCAATCTCATGATAGCTTTTTGGAAAGCCCTGGATGTATGCTATCCAGCCCAAGTGGAATTTCTCAATTTGGAGCTCATTTGCCCCTCCAAAAATTCATTCTCCCAGAAGTACTTCTTGCTGGTGCAAAAGGTGGTAGAAAGGTGGTTTTCATGGTGTTTTTGACCCCTTTGATCATCCAGAACTTGGTGAAATGCTTTGGCCATACTGGAGCATGCATAAATTACCATGAAAAATACAAAAATATAAATTTTTCCTCCAGCAAGTGTCCCAATCATAAGCGCGCGCGTCGACGCGCTACGCGTTGGGCTGAAAAACCTGTTTTGAGACCAAAATTTTCAAAATGACAAAAACTTCTCCAAATTCCTTAAAATTTGGACTGAGTGTCCTCTGTCATATGCAATTTTGGGCCAAGTGTTTGCCAAGATTCGGAGTGGATCATGTGTTTCACGACGTTTCAATATCCTCCTGGTGCATGCAGTTTCAGTAATGAAAACACTGTCTCTGTTGTGATGTGTCGGTCTCTGTCATGGTGTCACAATGTGTACGAAAAGTATGATGATATGGTTATGATGAAAACAAGAGTTTCAGTGTATGCCCAAATCCCAAATGTGTCACATGTGTATCAAAGTGTTATAGGAAAGCCACAATGATAAGGGTTACATCGAAGCCTGAGTTTGAATGGACAACGGGTCTTCTTCTTGACTACATGGGGTTTGACAAGAGTGTGGGAAGGAGTATAAGGTGATGTGGGAGTCATGACCCTTGCAATGATAGTTGGGCTTTGTCAATGGAGAATGGGAAAAAGTGAGTAATAGGGTTTGGGAGTTTAAAATATGAGCTCAAAATGGTATGAGGGATATGGGACAAAGGAGAATTAAAGGAAAAAATAGTGATAACGATTGTAACTATGTTAATTATGCAAATCTCTACCTTGAAAATTTGAAATAAGGTAAAACTCAAGGGTACATCAAACCACGCTCAGCCTCGTAGCTAGCCCTACGAGGACAGGAGAGGGCTCTCTCCGGGTCTATCTCAGCAAAAGGTCTTCAAAGGGGCTGAGATGACTTATAATGAATACTGATTTTAGGCTAGTAAAGAGATAGGAAATTTTGATTTTGATTTTTTGGGTTTTTGTTGAAAAAATGGGAAAAACAATTTTGGGCTCGGGGATGAGGCCAGATCTTTGCAGAATTCGAGTTGGGGCGAGGTAGGCAGTAGTCTTGATGCTTTTGATTATGTGTATGGATGGATCAGAATGACAAGGAGCTGAAGAGGGCAAGGGAGAACAAGGATCCTCTCCAAACTGGCGAAAACATATAAAACTAAACAAATTTAAAGGCAGAGCACTGGAATCAATGGATTCAACCTTATTTACTCATTCATTTAGTTTCAGAAGCAAAAGAAGGGGATGGCATACATTAAACATTAAAGAACTTACAAATAACTGAGAGAACACAACATCAAAACTGAAAACCACAAGAATCCCAACAGGTGCTGCAAAACCTCTGATCTTTCCTTAGCCAAAATGTGGAAAATATGTACAATAGTGTGCCAAACATTTCCCAAGAGTCCAACCTCTAGAATGTCTCAGAAATTACATCATATAGACCATCCTAACCCCTTCCCATGCCTCTAGGGGTCGAATTCCTCCTTCTAGGAGCAGTTTCAACCAATTCTAAACAAGGAGCTAAAAACTAGGCAGCCAAACAACCTGCCTCTAAAAGGAAGGAAACTGATTCATTCACTTGATTTTCACTTTTTTGTGAGTGAATCATCTAGAATAGGTAAAAGTGAGTCAAAGTTACATTAAAACTACAAAATTACATCAAGATAACTCAAAAATTACATCCACAATCAAAACTGGTCCAACTGGCCGAAATTCTAAGCTGGAAGATGAAAAATTAGCCAATTTTCTCTATGCGCCGCACACCTAAGCTCTATGTGTCGTGCGCCTTTCAGCCTATTTTTGGGGCACTTCCTGGCATCAAAATCAAGCTCATGATAGCTTGTTGGAAAGCTCTGGATGTCTGCTATCCAACCCAAGTGGAATTTCTCAATTTGGAGCTCATTTTCCCCTCCAAAACTTCATTCTCCCACAAGTACTTCCTGCTGGTGCAAAAGGTGGCAGAAAGGTGATTTTCATGGTGTTTTTGACCCTTTTGATCATCCAGAACTTGGTGAAATGCTTTGGCCATACTGGAGCATGCATAAATTACCATGAAAAATCCAAAAATATAAATTTTTCCTCCAGCAAGTGTCCCAATCATAAGCGCGCGCGTCAACGCGCTACGCGTTGGGCTGAAAAACCTGTTTTGAGACCAAAATTTTCAAAATGAAATTTTTTTTTCCAAATTTCTTGAAATTTGGACTGAGTTTCCTCTGTCATATGCAATGTTGGGCCAAGGAAGCGTTCGCCAATATTTGGAGTGGATCATGTGTTTCACGACGTTTCAGTATCCTCCTGGTGCATGCAGTTTCAGTAGTGAAAACACTGTCTCTATTGTGATGTGTCGGTCCCTGTCATGGTGTCACAATGTGTATGAAAATTATGCTGATATGGTTATGATGAAAACAGAGTTTGGTGTATTCTCCAATGTCAGATGTGTCACATATATGTCAAGGTGCTATAGGAAAGCCCACGATGATAAGGGTTCTGTGAGAATGAGTTTTGAATGGACAACGATCCTTGCTTGACTACATGGGGTTTGAAAAGAGAATAGGAAGGAGTATAAGGTGATGTAGAATAAAGAAACAGCCCTTGCAATGATAGTTAGGCTTTTTCAGTGGAGAATGGGAAAAGTAAGTAATACGGTTTGGGAGTTTAAAATATGGGCTCAAAATGGTATGAGGGATATGGGAAAAAGGAGAATTAAAAGGAAAAATAGTGATAACAGTGTAATGGGAATGAAAAAGGGTGGCAAATGACAAGAACTTTGCACCAAAACTCAACTTTCAAGCTTCACACATAAAATTTAGGAGCAGACTTCGGTATAAACGTAGAGTTTTCTTTTCACCACTTAAAATTTTGATCTTTGGTCTTCAAACACACCAAGCATGTTTTCAAATGAATAAGCAAAGGGTTTTCACTTACTTGGAGCAAGAAAATTTGTTTGATTTTGAAATTTTGAAGGAAAGTGGAAAAAATTTTGGCTGTCAGCTCTACGCGTCGTGCGCCAACCCAACACGCTGCGCGTCACCCAACGCACCGCGCCAGTGTAATTTTACACTGAAAAATTTCGCTCTACGCTCCGCGCGTCCTCCAATGCGTCGCGCGCCAACCCAACGCGCCGCGCGCTGATCCAACACACAATTTGGCTTCAAAACTCATTTTTTCACTTCCTTAATGTGTCTTGGCCTTTGCTGATGTCTTTGGTGTGCATATGGACTGTTTGAATATGAAAACATCTGATATACACGAAGGAATTTGATTTTCTATTGACAAACCCATTTTTGCGATGTTTTGAACTTTGACACTTTCACATAACTCTGTTTTTGTTCCCATTTGCTTTCTGGATTGATGATGAATTCTCTTTGTCTGCTTGTGTAGGGATAGATATAATTGGATTTGGCAAAGGATACTGAGAGAATTTGAATTTTGAAGGGCAATGGCAAAAATTTTGTGTTCTGGCCCAATGCGCCGTGCTCACTTTTCTATGCGCCGCGCGCTACATAGTGCATTTTACAGGAGGCTTTTGGAGGCCTTCCCGGTGTCCAAATTGGGCGTGTGATAGCGCGTTGGAAAGCTGTTGGAGTCTACTTTCCAACCCAAGTGGAATTGGTCAATTGGGAGTTTATTTACCCTGTCAAACATCAAATCTCCCAACACTACTTCCTGCAGGTGCATCAATTCTCCTGAGGCAACGGTATTCTTGACATTTCTCCAAAACCATTACACCTGTGTAAAAAGTGAAGGAGGTTTTTCTTCCTTGGCATGTTTTGTACAAAAAACTCTCTCATTGTTCCAAAATTCATCTTTTATTGCTCTGAAACATCATTTGAGTGAAACCTATCCCGATGTGTGAAACAAGGGATTTTGTCGAAATGAAGCGAAATGAAGGGGATAAGGGGCTTCTAAATTCTTGGGAAAATTTTGGGAAGTAGGGAGGGAGGTTAGGAAGCAGGGGAAAGTGGAATCTCAGAGATCGAGTGAGGGGAAGGGGTCCAAAAGGGAAAAACACAGGCCTAGCCTAGAAAATTGCCAAGTTGTGGCAAGAAACTAGGGTTTGTGGAAAAATAAGGAATTTGGGGGATGTCAGTGATGGGAAGTGTTTACTAAGGTATATTAAGGATAGGGGAAGGTGTGTGAACATCAGGATACAAGTTTTTTCGATGATTTTACCATCCAAGAGAAATTACCTCCAAAACCCTAGGAGAGGGAAATGGACCTTACCTAGGCACAACTGAAGCATGAACGAGGTGTAAAATGACTCTTTGGAACCTGATATGATGATGAAAACTCTCTGAATGATGGTACACTCAGCTGAATGGTGACATGGACCGACATTTGGACAACTTTGAAAAGAGTGAAAACAAACCCTAGACCTAATGCCTAGTGACCAAATTTTTCTTGAAGACTCATTGAAATGACAAAATTTGACCTTGACACTTTAAGATCACTTTGTAAGAGCATGTTTGATCACTGGAGGAAGGCTGCAAAGGCTGACACTAACATTGGCTCCAATGGGGATGGTAGCTCCTTGGAGGTGCCAAGAACGGCAGATCTTTGGGAGAGCAGACCAGTGCCTTATCCATTGGGCAATGGAATCAAAAACTCAAACTGAAATGCATGACTGAAAATTGATGACTTGATGACACAAACTGACTCTCACTCAACTAAAAATTGACTCGATACTTAAACACAACTGACAAGCTGGAAAAGATGCTCAAAGTAGAGCTTATTCATCAAACCTACTCTAATTGTACTTTTCACCACCCGATCAAGTGAAATGGAACAGCCAATGCAACCATGTAAGCATCCTGGCTGCTATTTGATTTCTTCCCAAGTGCTCACTTGTGAACAACAAGAAATAACTACTGAAAGGAAACTCCCATGAAAACTTTGAACCAAGTGGACTGCTGATAAACTTGCAAAGCATGAATTGACTGGATGACTGCAAGAATACTGCGAAAGGATCTTCATAAACATAGCTATTCATTTCCATTAACACCTCACTGCTCTGGTCCAAGTAATCTTCATAGCTGGATATCAAGACTTTCCTCACATCTGTGCTGTGTTTCTTTGGTGATTGCAGCAAGCTGCCAAAAGGATCCTGAATTTCGTGAATAACCAAACACTGTTGCTGATTACAAACAGAACAAAAGTCTCCTTCATCAATCTCCTCATATGAATGCAAACCTTGATGAGGGCTTTGTAATGAAAAATCTGTTAAACAAGAGAATGAAGGCGACCTTTGAATAAGATTATCATCAACATTCTTTTCCGGCACATGGTTAGCTAATGAAGGAAAACTTTTACAACAAACATCATCCAACACATGAGCAATAGGATCATCAAAAACTTGAGAAGACTGCTGCACTGTATCCCTTGAAACTGTATGACATCCTACTGGCTGTTCATCTTTTCCTTGAGATATATTACGAAGATTCTGCCTTATAAACTGAAATGCTTCAAAACAAAAGGGTATAGAATTTTCCTGCATCATCAAATCATGTATTTCATCTTCCACATCTTCATCTGTAATCTGACCTTCAATTTCATTTGGTGGCTGCAAATCTGATGCTACAGGCTGCTCAAGAATTTCGTTATCTGTCTCATCCTCAACATTAACACTGAGAGATTGCTGATTTCTTATAGGCTTCTCATTTGAAGATTTACTATGCAATTTACCCTTCAAAAACTGAAATGATTCAAAACAAAATGGTACGGAGTCACCTTGTATCATTTGATCACATGTACCAGCTTCCATGTCCTCATCTGCAACTTGAAAATCAATGGCTTTCGAGGGCTAAAAATCTGAATATGAGAAGTCTTGAACAAGGTTTTCATTGCGCTCAAGATGGTCCAGATCAAGACTTGTTGACATTTGATTTCTGATTGCATGGTAGTTGTCTCTGATGAACTGAAATGAATCAAAACAAAAAGGAAAAGATCCTTCACTTACTTCAAAATTTGCTGCACTTTCCTCATCATTGTCATAGCTGATATGCATCGGTTGATCACTGTACTCAAGCTGCTGAAAGTGAACTTCCTCCTCGCACAAACTAGCTACTGATTTGTCTGCAAGATTAGCTTCTGTTTGGAGAACATAATCATCATCATACTAATCAAACTGAGGCAAATCATTAGTATACAACACATCATCAAGCATACATGTCATATCAACAACTCTCTCTTCTTCAAGATGATCTATAAAGCAATCACTATGACAACTGGGATAAGAAACAAAATGTTTTGGATCAGCAACCTGTTCTTCTTCAATCAGCAAGTCATGGGCTTGAATATTATTCTCATTCCTTGTGGTGTTCTTTTGCATCATCTCTTCTACTGCACTTACCAACATGTCAAGCTTTACCTCTAGAGATGTCGATTTCTCCGGATCTATGTTTTTCATCTCTTCTTCCTTCAACCTTGCCCTTCGGATCAACAAATGAGCCTCTACATTCACTGCCTTGTTCTGCATTTCGTGAAGTGTTGCAATATTCTTTTCTCTCAGCTGAAACTCCATTTCCGGATCAAAGGCACCCGGGTAGTGCAAGAGAGCAGATCTAGGAGAAGGTCTTATATCAATTGGCATCGAATAATAAACTTGGTTAAATCTAGCAGAAAATTGTTGTACTGTCTCACCTGGCAATCTTTTCAGCTGGTTATACTCCTCTATAATCAACAAAAAGTTCTGTCCGATCATCCACCTATCAAGGAAAACTTTGACAAACTTCTGGAAATCTGAAATGCTCGCATCAGGCAGGGCTTTAAACCAACTCTTCACTTGGCCTTGCAAAGAAAGAGCAAAAAGCCTGATACTAACATCTTCATCATCAACTTCAAAAAGATCTAGAAAAGTCTCAACGTTCTGCACATGTTGCTCGGCGTTGACATTGTTACATTCACCGTCAAATCTTGGTAGATATAGGTCATAATTTTTAGGGAAAGCATGAAGAACAGAAGGTAAAACAAGAGGTTTATACCGATCTGGGACTATGAAAGGTGTAGGAGTATATACAAGAGCTACGGGATCAGTTTTGTTTTCTTTAGGCTCATCACTCTGAAGAGAGTCATCATAAGATGTGGGAAAATTAAGGAGGCCAGGATCAAAGGGAAACTCAGTATTTACACTTTTTGAATAGGTCGAGTGAAGATTTTGATCACCTTTATCATACAACAAATTCTAAAAAACTTTCAGGACAGCTTCAAGACCAGCGAAGAAGTAATTTACAAGAAAGCAGATTAGATCCTGAATACCATTCCACTTCAGATACCTGAACTTTGTGTAAGATCCTTCCATTTTCTCAAAGAAAGAGTCAGTCCTCCAGTGGAGTCTCTACATTGATTGGAGTCACCAGGTGAATGATTTCAACCTTCTTATGTCTGATCGTTGTCCACCATCAACCATCAGATCTAAACTCGATACATGTGCGGGGCAAGACAATCTACAAGTCGAGTGTCACATTCTGGCCCCCTAGGCGAAGATTGGTAGACGACGTTATCTACTATGCACTCGCGAGTAGAAAGTCCAGAGAGCTACAGCGACTTGAAGACTCCCAGGTAATAGCTATAAATCCAAATAACACCAACAAGCAAACCATTTTCTTCCTCGGTATGGTCGCCACTATGTTAGCGCTCAAATGCCGCCTCGGTGAGGAAGGTGAGGTTCGAGGCAACATCAGGCAAGCTCGACCTAAGCCTTCAACCCTGCGAGGACGAGGAGAGGGCTCTCTCGGTCTATCTCGGGAAAAATGTCTAATAGGGCCTGAGATGACCTAAATGAAAAAAAACTGATATTGATTTTAGGCTAGTAAATAGATATGAATGAGGTTTTAATAAATGACGGAGTTTTAAGAGGTTGTGTGGGAAAAAGAGCCGACCAAAACTGAGAGAAGTTAAATCCGAGACATATATTATCTCAGGAGGCAAGACAAGAAAATAAATTTAACATTCAATTTTGAAATTATATGGAGTGAAAAGACTGCTGCAAGGTTGACAAGGGCAATAGTTGAATACTTATCAAACAGAAGAAAACACAGAACATGAATACCTTCCCAAGGCAGAGCAGTAAACAGGATTCTTCCCTTCTCACTTAAAAGTATTCAATTGGAAATGATTATGAAATGAAATGTAAAACATAACAAGATACATATGAAACAAAAGAAAAGACAAATGCTAAATTCACACCACAAGAATCTCAGGAGTCAGAGCTGTATCTTTTCATTAAATCCCTGCCAAAAACTATACAGTGAAGTTTTCCTTCACACCTATCCCACTGCTTTCCAGAGCTCTACTCTTTACAAGTGTTTTTCAATACAATATATATCTCAGAGCTGTGACAGCAGATTGATAAAAATAGGGCGTTGTTTTAACATCAATAACAAACAAAAGCAAAGAAATCATCTCTTCTGAAGTAGCGTTACATTATTCCAACTGAACATTTCTGATGACCAATTAGAATGCGGAAACTGTAATGCAGAGCCTCTGAAATCATAACTGAAAACCAAAATAGGCAATCGAACCTATCTTTCTGCCACGGTGGATATCCTTTGAATCATATATGAAGCCAAAAATGGGTAATGGAATCCTATTTCTTGAATGCCGCTCTGCACAATCTTACACAACTGCCCTCAACCTTCTGGAGATGCGTTTGCCTCTTTACCGAAATTAGAAAAAGATCTTGATATTTTAACGCTAAAATATGGATCAAATCCACCGCATATATTCTGAAGATGAATCGAATGCCGGAGTATTTACAATTGACTGCCACATTACATTTGCTATTTGAAATAAAAACCAATTTTTATAATTATCATCCTTTGTAACTTTTGGGGCGTTTTCATCCATGTTAATGCTAGCAATATATAGGCTTTTAAACAAGTTACACATAAGCGCTGCCACTTCTCTGAACTTGGCTTCTGCCTCCTCCATTATTGTCTGTATTCTTGTCAGGGTGCCACTGTAGTGGTAGTTTTTTATATGCTCGCACCAATCTTTCCGCTCGCTCAACTTCAGAGAACGTTCAGTTATTATTAGTGCTTCTCTAATAGCCAAGGTATAGGTGCACACTGTGGGCTGTGTGACTAGAATCCAATTGTATAGCCTTTACATCTTCAACTTCCTCTGCACGACAGTTTAGTTTAACAGCATCAAGCCAATGAACAGCAAACTCATCCGTCGACATAGGCTCCCCGGCCAGACCAGAAAATAATTATAAAGAAACGCATGAGAAGAGAAGGTGTCCCAAAAGCTACTGCATATGACAAATTTTCCCTCAACATCGGCGTGAAGAACGTATCGACCCGCGTACCATTTTCTCCAGCGCATTTTAATCATCTGAATAATTAGTCACTGGACAAGAAAATCAATGGCCTCTTCTTCTTCTGTAGCAGCAGCATTATGTTCATAAAAGGAATTCGGACCAACCAACCTTCTACCACGAAACCTTCTCATCTGACTAAATCGAAAAGTATGAGATCCCTTTCTTCAATTCGCATTTTGGCTGAACTAGAGATGTTCATTTGTTCCCCCTGTTTCTAAAGGCAGCTCCATCAACATTTCACGGTATTTCTATATATGTTTCCTTGCACAAGACCAGAATGAGGTTTCTCGAGAGTGAGGTGAGGAAATAAACAAACAGCAGAAAACATGCACCTTTCGAACATGTTATAAATCACTTCTCCAAACATCATTACCACGAATTAACCAATTCCTTGTACATTACGTATTCCTCTGGAGTGGGCATTCCCCATCGTAGGAATCGTTGGCACGTTTGGTTACCATTTTATGCTGATCAATAGTTATATTGCCACACCTGTTACTCTTATTGTTCCCGACGCCATCTCATATCAGAAAGAAATGCGTCCTTAACCTTCAATTTCGTTTAAGCGGATACTATTTCCAACGCCATTTTCTTCTAATTACAGCAAGCACACAATTAAACTGATGACAAGGACGCATAAACTTTGTTCTGAGCAAACAAGTTGAGTTTCTTTAATGAAAATTGATGAAGTTTGGCCTTTTTCGTGGCTCGCGCCGGGCAAGTTGAGGCGCTGCCAAAGGTATTTCTGCTGTCACAGAACGTCCACATGCAGAAAAACAAGGCTGCAGTAATCTTCACACACATTTGCAGCAACCGCAATCTATTTCTCTCCATGCCGTCAACATCGATTTCTCCTGGTACATCAACATAATAATTGATGTTGTAAAATGTCATTGCTAATATTTGAAAAGGAAAAATCATGCCAATCTTTGGAGCATTTCGTTCATTACTATTTAAGACATCAAATTCGTTGGGGACAGACTCCTGATAATTTTGCTGTTGATATGTTTCACTGCTTCCCAAGTCTCCTTTAACCAGGGATGAAAACTTCTCACCACTTCTATGAACATTTTTTTCTTTCAAAACATCCTGAGGAATCATCGTTTCAACTGCAAGGGGTCAGAATAACGAAAGCCACGTCCCCGTAAAATTGAAAGGGGTGGTTAATCCTGTAGCCTATCAAAGACACCAATGCTAACCCAATACTAATATCCCTCTTTGCAAGTCCATGTACCCATCAGAACATCGATCTGTATGTTCCTGTCCAGAGGGAGATGTCTTATTCCATCGTGGTGCAAGAAATTCATTCACAGAGATTGCATTTTGACCATATGATAGTGGTAATAACCAGTAAGCCCAAACCCACCAGGGTCCAATATCACCTTTAGAGAATATAAAACCACCCAGCAAGAACATGAGTATGAGTCCAAAAGTGCCAAATGTGTTTGCAACAATCATGGATCGTGAAAGGGAAACAATCAAACGGAAGAGACCAATGGCCATTTGATGTATAAGCAATAGCAAAAGCATATACCAGAAAACCCTTCCTACAAGGAATTTCTGTTTTTGATATTGGACTGAATAATGAAAATTTTTGTTGTCTTTTGCAGGGATGAGAGCTGCTAAAACTGAAATAGGGCTACCATTGAAAAGCTGTAAAACTTGAAACACTTTGACAAACTTGGACACAAAATCTGATTTCTAGCTTCCTCTGACTTTTGGCTTTGAAATGATGAATTTTTCTTAATTGATTTCCTGCAGGTATTGGAGCTGTTGAAACCTGAAGATAACCAGGGCTTCATGAAGTATTATTACAACTGATACTATTTATAATATCTTGGATTTATTTACGTGAAAATGAAATACTTTATTTTTTCTCAAAACAGAGTTTTGAGGAAAAATAGATTTCCAAGCATATGATAATGAAATAACTGACCATGAAAACATATTTCAACCTTCCCTACGTGCCTTTGGCATTATTGAACATTCTGCAAACCAAATTGTCAAAACCCTAAACCTAAAAACCCTAACAGACTCTTTGCTGACCAAAATCATCATTTATAACTGTGAATGACGAGAAATGAACTTTGGTTGAATTTTGGCTTCTGGCGGAGGACTGACAAGGCCGAGTCTAATATATAATACATATTGGGGCATATTTCTCTTCCAATGAGATCAAGATATATAAAGCCCTTTTCTAGGAATTTCGAGATGTTTTTGGCTATTCATATTAATATATGGCAAGTATAGATCCAAATTTTGTTGTACATGAAATCAAAACATATCCCGATGCTAAGCCAGTTCGATAGTGCCTACCTCCATTCTATCCTAAGAAGGTCGTTGTTATTAAAGTTGAGGTTAAAAAAATTCCCCATGTTGGTTTCATTTACCAGGTACCTCTAATTAATTGGGTGTCAAACATTGATCCTATCATGAATAAACAAGGAATGGTACGTGTGTGTATCGATTACCAGAAAATCAATTGTAATATCCCAAAATAGGAAAAGATAGTATTATAAAACATAATAACTGGAAACTACAGCAACATGGAAATAAACTGAATACACCATAAAAATAGACGTAACAACTAAGTAATTTTATTAAACAGGAGGTTGAATACAATGTACAATAGTGCTAAAAATAGCAACACTCAAGCCGACAAAGATGGCTAGAGTGACCCTAAATTCCTCCCACTGAAACCACTGTGTAACTGTTGATCTACTGGAAGCCATACTATGTTGTCCCTATTGGAAATGATGGAAATATAACTGCTAGCTAAAAATGGATGCGTAGATCAGGCTATTCTGGAGATCAGAAAATGCTGGGATTTAGAATTTGGACTCTGATGAAAACCTAGAATAACCCGTAAAGGATTTCCATATTGGCTCACCTTGGAAAATCACCCTCCTAGGGCTTGCAATACATAACTGCTAGGTATGCAGATCTATGGCATGAACTGAAGATAAGATAGATGCAATATCACTCAATAAACTCAATGCTTGAAGTTCTAATCCTTTCTCCTAATATCCAAGATAGAAGCTTGAGATATATCTCCTCCTTCCTCCTCTCAAGTTGCAGCTGTTAAATGCACAACTACTGGAATGGACTGCGTTTTCAAGAGGGATGAAGTTGTAGCTTACTGCCAAGTGTTGGAATATAGCTCACAGATGATGGAAATAATCTCACCAAAGTGAGGGGATGGCCCCTCATAGGATTCCAATCTGAAATACTTGGAACTTCCTTCCTCCTTTGACCTTGCACTGATGGAATGCGTGATTCCTGCAGGAACTACTACTGCATGGAGGTGTAGATTCATGGCCTGATGCCGAATGTCACAATGCTGCACCTAGAAGACTTAAATGGAAGCACAAGGTCAAAAGATGATCCCTCCACTGGTTTCCTAGCTACAATTATAGAAACTACCTTCCTCCTCTCAAACCCTAAGGTAGGAATGCATAATTCCTGAATACGTATGTGCTAAAGAGAGGGGTTGAATGTGGCATCAATGCCAGATGATGAATGGCTGCTCAAAGAACCTTTCTAGAGTAGGCACTTGAATTCCCCCATGGACAAGGGTGGGATCTCTGCTCGGAGACACCCATGTGCTAAACAACAATGCAAACTTAGCTAAATAGTTGAAGCGTGCAAAGAATGTAAAATGAAAATACAATATCTAAATCCAGAATGCTTTCTATGGCTTCCGCCACCTTCCTTTTATTCTTTGTGAGCCTCCCCTAGCCTTAGCCTACCTCATTATTGCACTGCACATGTGGCCACTAGCCTCCATGAAGACTATGCTATCTCCCCATGACCTCCATCATCTCTTAATTCACTCTCCACTTTCTCCATCATGTGTGAATTTAATGCACCACTTCCTCCATCACTACATCATTATTGCTCTATGATCTTACTTTTAGTCCTCCACTATCTCCATCATCTTCCTCATTATTTTTTTATGATCTCCACTCTTCCTTCATTAATAAGCTTCTCCACTACTCCATAATGTTGATCCACTATCTAACTAACCCACATTCACACAACAAAAATGGATTTTATTCATCTATGGGCTTATGGGTCCCTCCACCCTTTTATTTACTTAATTAATTAAGAAAAGAAAGAACCCTAATATTCCAATTAACTGATGGAAATTTTTGAATATTACAATCCTCCCCACAAAAAGGTTGCTTGTCCTCAATCAACTGCAAAAGTATATGCTATGGAAATCCATCTCCCTCCCAAGTGACATCCTCATATGGAAGGTTTCCCCATATGCTCCAATGTGTTATGAATGCCCAGCTCCATAACTGCCTCTGTAAAATGTCTAGAATGGACTCTAACTGTGTAGTTAGATGCCTCTCCTCATCAATGAATCCCCAAGTGGCAACCATCTGCTATCTAAGAGTCTCCTCTTTGCATGAGATATATGAAGTAGATTGGTTTCCTCCCCAAGTGGAAAGTCCCAACTAATAAACTATCTCTCCAAACCATGCTATATGGAGTAGATTGTGTCTCTCCATGCTCCAATCCTTGGCCCTGTTCACCTTGCTTTCTCCAAGAATCATCTCAACACTGTGCACAATAGGAAGTAGAGACATATGGGTTGACATGTAAAATGTCGAACCAGACTCTACTAAAAGAAACCACTGTAGCAATGCCTCTTCCTTCCATATCACACTGTTATCATACCAAGTATGGTAGGCATACTCTCTCAAGAGAAGCCACCGCAACAATGCCTCTTGTTGCCACACCACCTCATCATCATACCAAGTATGGTGTCCATACTCTCCTAATAGAAGCCAATGTAGAAATGCCTCTTGTTGCCATCCTACATCATCATCATGCAAGATATGGGAGAATGTCAGCCCATATTCTCCCAAGAGCAACCAAAGCAACAATGATTCTTGTTGCCACCTCACATCATCATAATGTAAATCATGGAGCAACAATATACTGATTGACATGTAGAATGTCACATCGGACCAACATAACAAAGCTCCCTATTGCCACATCATGTTAGTGCCATGAAATGTCCCAAATAATAATACACCCATTGACATAGGATATGTCATGTGATGGCCAAAATATCTCAATAGTAACCAGCACAACCATGCCGCATGCTGCTGCATCACATCAGTGCTATGCAAGGCATGGATCATACAAATGTGAAATGTCAAGTGGTAACCATACTCACCCAGGAGCAACCAGCACAACCATGTTTCCCGTTTCCCCATGTCATAGATCTGCAAGTAGCTTTTCAACCACTTTCTCATCAACCTCACCCATCCATCCAACTGTAGGTGATGACTCATATCATGCTCTAGCTTGGTATCCACCCAAGGGAGAATACCATCCTCCACAATCTGATGACAATATTTGCACTCCATGATATGTCAGAGTGCATCCTTCTTGAGGTCTCTCCATGAGAACTTCTCACCAATGGCTTGATAGAACCTATGAGGTTATAAAAATGCTATATGCAAAAGCTTCTCTTTGAGTTGTGAGATGCTCATCAAGAAGGATCCATCCTAATAATGGAAGATTTTATCCATCACAAGATGTCTATCATCTACCATATGCCCATCCATTGCTTCATAAGTGAAGCAGTCATCAAAATGTTCAAATAATAGTTGGGCCCCCAACTCATCACTGCTCCTCAGTGACAATGCTGCTGATCTCCATGATGGTGCATATGTTTTCTCATGGCCCTCTCCATACACAATGCTAAACTCATAGTCCTGCATTGTATTTATTAGGACTATGCTCATCCTATCCTCTAAAACTACACACGCCAACAAAGAGTGTTGCTTGCATCTCAACAATGTAAAACTGGGATGGCTATACATCTCCTCCTTGAACAAGTCAAGGGTCCTTTGCGTAGTGATATTCTTCTACTCCAAATCAGAAAGGTGCTCTAACCCTTGGTCATGCAATTTCCCTGATGTCATGGCCCCACAAATCTCAAGCTGAGGTGCTGAAATAATACAGGATGGAAATTTTTGCAAACCTTGGATCAAGCTACTTGGGAACATCTTGCAAAGCTACATGAGTTCCTCCAACCGGTGCAATGGCTTCTCCAACTATTGTTGATGGTGATGGTTGCTCCTCCACTACTGCACCAATGCTAGTATCTGCTTCCTCCTCCTCATGCATCTTCGGAATCATGCATGGGAATCTCAATGTCAAAGGCTCAGGATCATCTTGAAAATATGAAAGTGCTCCTACTACTGATGCAAGTACTTCTGCAGCAGATGGTGGTGGTGGTAGTTTCTCTTCTTCCAGAGAAATAGTGTTGACAACTTCACTTTGCTTCTCATCAATGTCGGAAAATGTCTCTATGGAAAGTGTCTTCGGTTTTCTTCTATACAACCTCTTTACCAACCTATGAGTGAAGTCTGCATAAGCAGTCACTCTCACATGTTTCATATGGCTGAACCACAAATTCCTTGCTTCACCTTCAATGTGTAGCATTGCAATCTCAACAAACTCTCTTTCCTCTACTGGGTGTAGCTGGAAGAAATCATATAACTCTTTCATCCAAGCTTTTGCTACGCTTGTGGATGACCCATCAAATGTATGCAAGAATAATCTATTCTTTATATGGATTTTCCTTCTATTTCTGCTGCGGGGTCTCCGGTTCTCTTTTATTTGACAAAATTTTTGGAGAGTCAGATTCTCCTTGAATGCTCTTATTTGAGATTTGTACTTTGCAAGATAATTACTCAGTGTATCATGCTCCAAGTATCCTCCATATCCACACCATTCACTTCCTCCTGCAAAGAAAGTGGACATAGTAGAGTGTTGTGGAGCTTTCTGGATTGTTGGTTGTTTATGCTACTGATAGGAAGTGCTCAGACCTTCCTCATCTTGAAACCTTCTTGAGGTTTCTTTTTGCCTTTCCCTTCTCATTTATTTAACTTCCTTGGAAAGATCCTTAGATCTAAAGAAATGTGTGTAAAACTTAATCCCTCCGCCATTTTAGATCTCTACTTTCTACTTATTATTATGATGTCATGAATTGTAGTGCCCAAAAGATGAGACAAAGATCATGCTCTGATACCACTGTAATATCCCAAAATAGGAAAAGACAGTAATATAACACATAATAACTAGAAACTATAGAAACATGGAAATAAACTGAATACACCATAAAAATAGATAGAACAACTAAGTAATTTTATGAAACGGGAGGTGGAATACAATGTATAACAGTGCTAAAAAATAACAACACTCAAGTCGAAAAAGATGGCTAGAGTGACCATCAAGTCCTCACATTGAAAGCACTGTGTAACTGCTGATCTGCTGGAGGCCATACTGTGTTGTCCCTGCTGGAAATGCTAGAAATATAACTGTTGGCTGAAAATGGATGCATAGATCATGCTATTCCAGAGCTTAGAAAATGCCGAGATTTTGAATCTGGAGTCTATGATGAAAACAAAGAATAACCTAGAATAACCGAAAAAGGTTTTCTAGATTGGCTCACCTTGGAAAATCACCCTCATAGGGCTTGCAATACATAACTGCTGGGTATGCAGATCTATGGCATGAAATGAAGATATGATAGCTTCAATATCACTCAATCAACTCAATGCTTGAAGGGTTGATCCACTCTCGTGATCTCCAATCTAGAAGCTTGAGATCTAGCTCCTCCTTCATCCTCTCAAGTTGCAGCTGTTGAATGCACAACCACTGGAATGGACTGCACTGTCAAGAGGACTGAAGCTGTAGCCTGCTACTAGGTGATGAAATATAGCTCACAAATGATGGAAATAATCTCACCAAAGTGAGGGGATGGTCCCTCACAGGATTCCAAGATGAAATACTTGGAACTTCCTTCCTCCTTTTACCCTACACTGTTGGAATGCATAATTCCTACAAGAACTGCTACTGCATGGAGGTGTAGAATGATGGTCTGGTGCCATATGTCACAATATTTCTCCTGGAAGACTGAAATGGATGTACAAGGTGAAATGACGATCCCTCCACCAATTTCCTAGCTGAAATTACAGAAACTACATTCCTCCTCCCAAAACCTAAGGCAAGAATACGTAATTGCTAAAGATGTATGTGCTGAAGAGAGGGGATGAATGTGGTACGAATGCCAGATGATGAATGGCTACTCAAATAACCTTTCCAAAGTAGGCACTAGAAGTCCCCCATGGATAAGGGTGGCATCTATGCTCGGAGACACTCGTGTGCTAAACAACACTATAGACTTAGCTAAACTGCTGAAGTGTGCAAAGAAATTTCAAATGAAAATACAATATTTAAATCAATAATGCTTTCTATGGCTGCCCTCACCTTCCCTAGCCTTGGCCCACCTATGATTTGTGAGCCTCCCCTAGCCTTGGCCCACCTCATTACTGCGATGCACATGTGGCCACTAGCCTCCATGAAGACTACATTGTCTCCCCATGATCTTCATCATCTCTGCATTTACCCTCCACTTCCTCCATCATGTGTGCATTTAATGCACCACTTCCTCCATCACTACATCATTATTGCTCTATGATATTAATTTTATTCCTCCACTATCTCCATCATCTTCCTCATTATTTCTTTATGATCTCCACTCTTCCTTCATTAATAATCTTCTCCACTACTACATGATGTTGTTCCACTATGTAACTAACCCAAATTCACATAATAAAAGTGGATTTTATTCATCTATGGGGTTTATGGGTCCCTCCACCCTTTTATTTGCTTAACTAATTAAGAAAATAAATAACTCTAATATTCCAATTAACTGATGGAAATTTTGGAATATTACAATCCTCCCCACCTGTTATCACCAAAATAGGACCTTATAGGCTTCTGTTCAGGCTACCTCAGTGTAACTATTTCAAACCAAACTTTTAGTTGAGGCTTAGCCTCCTCAACCTGAGAGGGCTTTCTCAATAGGTTTATGATTTTTAAATAAGGATTAGATGGCTAAATCTATGAGTAAAATGGATAAAAATGGATAATTGGTTGTACTGCTAATCAAAAAACATCTATTGGGCTTATGGAGTCAAGTGTGTTTTCACAAAACATGAGTATCGGGTTCATATGGAAGTCAGAGCATTTCAGGGTTTAGATGCATCAACAGGATAGTAGGACAGAAAATAAACACAGTTCATGATCATATGAAGGAAGTTAGAGCACCTTCAGTGAATTATAAGTAACATACATTCATGCCACTGCAAGTAATTGAAAAAGGAAAACCATGAGAATATCAAACATCAATAACCCTTTTTGAATCCTGAGTGATGAAACCAATATCTCTATATTAATAGAAAACACAGTTTCCTACTAAAACAAAACAGTATGCTTGTTAATGAAAATTTCCAAACTTGAGGAATTCGACCTCATGTCTCTTATAGAGTCATTAGAAAATTTGATTTTATGATCCATCTTCAAAGGAATTAGAATTCTATCTTAGATTGACACCTATTTACTCTAAAACTGCCTATTAATTACATGTGACAGTTAACTGTCTGTTCTAGAGTCCTAATACAATTAGGAGTAAAACTCTTTCTTATGGCTAAAAAAACCTTATCTAGGAATTAAATATTATGTTTGACAGCTTCTCCTCCATGAGGTCGAATTTGGATGTTGACCATTCACTTAAAGTCACCCTACTGCTGATGACAAAACTAACCTATAAATTAGGAAACATGTTTCAATGTTTTTAGGCTTAGGATCCTTTTGGTTTCTTGAGATGTTCTGACCACTTCTAACTAATGAATTCGAGGCTAATTGATGTTAGGAACATGATTGAAATATTTACCAATTTATCCCTTCATGCCTTCTGTGCAAAATCTACTTTGAACTTTTCAAAACAGTGGAAACATATCTGCGCTACGAAAGTAGCACAGTTTCGTAGCGCTTTTCGTAGTGCAGTTGTTTTCACTCCTTTATTCAACATATTTCAATATTTTATTTCATGATAGCCTTTATATTTACTTGCAACACTTCCAAAAGAATTTTCAAAACCAAACTCACAAATATTCCTTCAAAATTTTTTATGAAAAAATGATGAAAAGACTGCTTCAGCAAATTATTCTTGTTTCTTCCCTGAACATTAGGTATTGGTACAGAGCCTTTATCTTATCATCCATGATTTATTTTGAGAAAATGAAGGAGGTTTTCGTATTTAATTATTTCTATAATAAAATTGGAAATACTTCTCCTGCTGTCTAGAATCTGTCTTTGAAAAACATGTGCAAAACAGGAAAACTCTGTTTTCTGAAAATAGGGTTTCAAAGAAAGCCTTGCATTGCCCACTTCGTAATGAATTTAATGAAACTAAGGGATTATTTTGTATTTATGGATGTGAGGAACAAAAAAATATTTTAGTTTTCAAAAATTCATTTTCAGTTGCCCGGAAACCGCTTTTGAAATTTACTACTAAAGCTAGAAAACAGGGTTTTGCTCTTCATGGTGAAAGACTGCTTCAGCAGTTTCGTAGCGCGCTACGAAACTGCCGTGCAAGAAAATTTATTGAAAATTTCTTCAAAATTAGTGCCTTGGATATGTTTAAACTTCATAACAACTAATATTTATTAAAAAAATATAGTAACATGACCTCAAGAATATGATCTTCACTCGAAATTGTCTTCTCCAGCTCATCATTAAGCCCTTGCATATTTTTGAACATTATGATCATGGATAGATCATTTTCATATGTGTCAAGTCAACCAATCATTTTCAAACATTTAATGCTTCCACTTCCCTTTCAACCTCTCAAATTTTGACCTTTCTACAGCATGCATTCTCACTTTCTTCTTCAATTTATCAATTTCAATGTTTGCAAGTCTGAGTTTGTCTTTAACCTCCTCATAACTACTCTTTACTCTCTGAGTAATAAAAAATCTGTTTCTGTCTTCTTCAAGCATTGGAGATGATATATTTATGGGTTCTTAAAAAACATTTGCATCCTTTCCTCCTATTTGGTCTATATCCATGTCTGGCTGCTGCAATTTCTTAGACTGCCTAGTCAAGGGTTTTCTAGGCTTAAAGACAAACTCTGACACTTCATCCTCAAAATCTAATTTTTTGGATGTTTTCAATTTCTTTGATTTTCCACCTGTATCCAGTTTGATGAAATTTAATTGAACTAGAGGAGACTCTTCAATGTCGATAGCTTGTAATATATCATTCAAGTCACCTCTTAATTCCAAGTTCTCATTTGTGACCACAGCCTTACCCTTCTTGTTTGACCTTTGACTCCTAGTCAACTTCTTCTGAGATGTTTTACAAGTTGACTATTCCTGAATTGTCTCTTTGAAATGATTTCTCTTCTTCTGTGCAATTTGAGGAGTCCTTTGGATATTCAGTGATGTGTTTATCATTGGTTCCTTTACCTATTTCCTGGGCTTAAGCTTGACAAACCTCCTTGATTTTGTTTTTGCAGGTTCAGTAGTCTTTGATGGAGATGTTTCTTTGACTTGAGGGCTAGCACCTGTTCCTTCAACCCCTATTCCACTCAAAAAGAGAAATTCAGACCATTCTCTATTCACTTTCTGAAGCTCATGCAAAACTATTAACTTGACTAGACCATGACGAAATAATGAGGTTTCACATGACTAAGTTTTCATCTGTACTTTGTTTTCCATATTGGCCAGACTTCAAAATAGAAAGAAAGGTAAGTCTAGAGAGATTATTCCTATGAAATGCAATAAGAGTTTAAAGTGGTAAGTGTACACCTCATGGTATCTCCCTTTGCAGGTGAAGTACCTTTGGATGTTATAGAGTAGATTGGCAAATGCATCCTTGACATAACTTCTTGGCACAACTTTGTTCAAATCAGTATCCATAAACTCTAGTTTCAAAAAGATTTTGCAGGGTTGCATTTAAAACCTAAAATTCTTGAACCATCTATCTTCCCCCCTTGGAATTTATGTGATTGCTGATATAACTTCAGGAGAAATTGGTAAATTGAGAAAACCAACCTTTGTGTTTGACCCTATGAAGTTAATATAAACTCTTTGGTAACCTGATTATGCCCTCCTTGAAGCTTTTCGCAGAACCTCCAGCACCCTACCTTCTTGAAGGCTTCTTCAACAGATTTATCTCTAGTGAGAGCTTCTAAACCTTCAAGTTCTGTTCTCAGATAGTGATCACACCTGTGATTTCTTTTTTCTTCTATCATCTTCCTCCTGAAAACCCCGTGTCTTCAACAAACCTGTAATAGACCTCCTTGTTGGATGAACTGGCTTGCTTGAAAGTTTGGTTCAGCCTCTTTTTATTGAAATTCTCCCTTGCTTTTCAGCCTCGCTTGATTTCAAGATGAGAGAAGGTTTGGTATCAGTTTACCATAAGCTTAACATTTGAAAGGACATACATGTAGTGTTTTTTGCATGATATAATGAAACAAGAGACCAACCCTTTTCGAATTTGAAATTACCTATCATGATGACCCCTACATTTGAAATGATGGATTTGGATGGTTGCATGCCTTAGAAATGACTCCTATCAGACACCTAATAATGAAAAATTAACGAAATTTTAATGAATTGATGATTTAACAATATTGCCTACGAATCCGCGTTTTTCTAGCACGCTTAGTGTATTTTCAGGGAAAAACGCTACAAAAATAGCAGCCTTTTTGTAGCGCAAAACATTTTTTTTACACTGTCTGCGCTACGAATACGTGGTGTCATGGCTAATTCCAAAATTTTTTCAAGTGGTTTAAGATATGATTTCAAAACAATATATGGGACCCTTAAGCCATGAAATAAGGTTGTTAAACTTTATTTGGAGATGAAAATGACACTTTTAAGACTCTTACCCTATCACTTAACCCTTTAAGCATGAAATGGCCTACAACCTATTTAAGACCATGACTAGAGATAAGGAAAACTTTCCAAAGTTTAGAATTTTTTTTTATGGTGATAAAAGTGGCTCCACTTGGGATAGTGTGCCCCTATGGTATACTAAGAACCGGTAGCTCCAGTGCTGCTATCCATCCTTTAGAATAAAACTCTGGAATTTTGTCCAGTCTGCTTCAAACTGTACCTACTAAAAATGCTCAGTCAACCTTGAGCTTATTTGCATAATCCTACCTACCCTAGCAGCTGCAAACTCCATTTTAGCTCAATCAATATGAAATTTCCAATGAAGCCAATCATCAATCTGATATGACACTTGAATCTCTTGACTGTGCTTGAACCAAAAGTGAACATGATGCTGAGATGACCAAAACAACTTATAATGTATCTGATCTTCATAATGCAAATGAAAATGAAACATTGGGGTGCAAAGCTTTGCCATATATTCAGCTATAGGGTCAAAGAAAACATGGTCAGTTTGATGGTTCTCGTGATATTCTGCAGCGTTGGACAACTCATCCATACTTTGATCAACCACATAATACTTCAGTTGCGTGCTTTTAAACTGCTTTTCAAAATGATTTACAAAAACAGTGTATTCTTCCTCCATATTTAAGAAGAAAGGTAGAAACACCCCCTCTTTGTGTTTTGGCATTAAAATCATTTGAAAAGATTGATCTTGATCATGAATACTATGAGATTTAATTTTATCTTTTGAAACTTGAATGTCCTTTTCAATGTTCTCTGTAAATTCATCCACAAACTGAAACTTATCCTCTGACTTGCACTCAAATGATTTCAGATTAGAAGACAATGGTAAAGAAAAAAATTTACTCAATTTTTCATTAATGTAATCATCATTTGATATAGACTGATGCAAGAAATGACATGAAGAATCAACCTTTTCCTATACCTGA